>JAUPMG010051828.1:1223-13860 GCA_031762675.1 Pachysandra terminalis | reverse complement strand
AGTCACTAGCCCATCTTCTACAAAGCATAGGGTTTGTCTTAGTTGAAGACTTGGTCACCAGTCCACATGTGGGTAAAAGGTTTTCAACTGGAGAAAAATAATTGGAAAAAAAGAATTATACCTAGACGGGGTATTTGTAATGTATGTATCATTCAACACAGGACATATGGCTTATATGTATACATAATAGATTGGGTCCATATCTGTAAAACAAATATGTCATGTTTTGAATAGTGTCAGGATACATAACAAATACCTCATTCGGATATAAAATTATTTTCAAAAATAGTAGAATCTTTTCTCATTTACTTGTTTTAGTTTAAAAAAAAAAAAACCACATAAATCTTGTATTTTGTGTGTGATTGCTTATTTTTCTCTCTTCTTCTTTTCCAATATGCATATCTTGTGCTCCAAACACTTTTAATTTTTTTTTCCTTTTCACTACTTGTTTAACATAATTGTTGGAAAATTAAACAAGTCTAAAAGAAAAAAAAAAGTACGAAATCTGATGTGGGGGCACATCGAAGTGAACCCATAACCCTCCTTCCATTGTAACCTCATTGAGCTTCTCCTAATGTGAAGTCCATAGTTTTTTTTGAATACATACCCAAATTAATATAAGACTACTAATGCATTTTATATTATTTTTGTAAGCAGACTACTAATGCATTGGATAATATCCTTCTATTAATATCCTGCTATGTATGTGTGTCCAATGCCATACTAAAAATACACACGCTCCTCACATTGCAAATTAAATATTAAAGCTTCAATTCCATAATATTCCTACTCTCATTCCACTATCTTATGGTCCAGCTATTAAGTCTCTTTTCTTAAACCTAAAACCCCAACAAAATTATCCACACGTTAATCACCCAATTAAACGTCTCCTCTACTCTCTATATATACCCCTCATCCTCTTTCCCTCTCATCCCAATCTCTCTCTCTCTCTCTTTCTCTCTCTCTAATGGCTCTAGCTAGAGGCAATGTTGTTACTGCCACAGTTTTGATCATCCTCATGGTGTTGGCAACACAGACTCATGCCCAAATTACCAGAGATCAGATAAACTGTCTGAATGGGTGTGAAGCTGATCACTCAATCTGTGTTAAGCATTGCCCAACCACTAAGAACGTCGTTGTTTGCTATATTGGTTGTTACCTCTATGCAGGAGCGTGCATTGTATCACACTGCATGGAAAATGCCTAGTAGGCTTCACTTGCATGGTGCCTGATGTGTGTAATGTAATCTCTCTTGTTCATGTTTGTTTCCATTAACGTGTGATAAAAAAGGGTTAAGATGGCTAGTTGGAGCCATTGTCCCTTAGTTCCATTGATGATTTGGTGTATTCTTTGATATTATTGCAAATTTTGTTAATAATGTCATTTGCAGCGATTCTTTTTTTATGTTGATAGTTGTATCATTTTGACAACTTTTTGTTAGGGTAAATAACACTTTAACTTCCTTGTGTATTTGACAAATACAATCAGATCCTCTGTGTTCTCTAAAATGACACTGTCTCTCTTGGCATATTGTCAGATGGACAGACTGTATCAACCTTAGTGAGGTTTCTTAGGTATTCATACCAGCCTTTCTAATTTTCAGTGATTATGGGTGGGTGCTGTCGAGAAAAGAGGCATACCAAATCCATGTAGGTACTAAAGGGTCTCTTTATAGGTTCTTTCGGACTAAATGGTCGTACGTCAAGAGTTGCAACAGAGGTGCACAGGCTAGGAATTGGTTTTTGTTATTGATCGCACAACCAGTCAAGGTGGTAAAGATTTCAGCTAATATCATAGGCATCAAACGACACCCCTCCATGACTTGCTTAATTGCTAACATAAGTGATGCATCAATGCAATCGTCTGTTTTGGGAAAAAAACATCTATGAATAATTAATCAAGGTGAGTACTCTATGCTAGGGAATGGGTCTATCTGTCTTTTCACCAAAGAACTTGGCTGACAGAAAATTTTTAGAGAATTGAAGCAACTTTGCTTCTCCATCTAGGATTTCACATTCACCCCTTGATGGCCAAGAAAGTACATGCATCTTCCTTGTAGCTCTCCTTTATCTATGGGTCAACCGGCTTGCCCTTGGATCCGAAACTAAGGATCAATTTTAGTTCTTCGATATTTAGGGTAGTTTATGAACCCCAAATCTAAAAAGGGACAACTCAGGTATCCAGTGTCCTATAACTGCCTCAAACATGTCCCAGTGAATATCTATGTCCAAGAGTGACAATGCATGCCCTAATTTGTTTTCTCTCACCCACTCTTTTCTCTTCTGAAGTCATCACACTAATCCAATTCCTAAGGTAGGGGTCCCTAAAGTTGTTCCTTTTTTTAGGTTAATGAGTGACTTCATCCAACAAATTTTCAAAGAGTTGAGTGAAGTTCTAAATCGAAAGATTTTTATTCCCTTTCTATGCCCAAAGGATAAATGTTTTTCTAGATTTTTAGGCATTACATCTATTAAATGAATAACATATGCCCCTCCTCTAATGAGAGTCTCCCTTTCTTTCCCCTTAAGGGGTGCAAAAGCTGGGCGGAGAGGGGGTGAAGCCCCTGAAGATGTCTTAATACATGCTGAACTAGCCATAAAGATGAATGTTGTATAAAGGACACACACAAAGAATTAATGACTCATTTTAGGCTCAAGAACTTCGAAATCATTACGAGAAACTGTTAAAATCAGTGTGGGTGTCACTCAATGTTTGATTCTTATGGTGAATTGAATGCTTGTGAATCCTAATGACCTACCCTACATGGTGGATGCTTTTCACGATCCTAAACATGAGTGATGTTATAATTACCAAAACTAAAATAATAAGGTTAATGTGTAATTAATAAAAGAATAGGAAGTAATTTAAACTTTTAGTAAATTAGCTCATTAGTTCTACTTTGATTTGTTGTGACTGGTGAGTTATACGGTATGAAACTAAGTGGAACACTTACTATCATAACTCTCAAGTTATAACGAAGGGCTAGGATCTTATAGGAACTTTTAATCTAATTTAATGCCTGAGATTCAATAGGAGTTAATACTAGTTCTAATTAGAATTCAATGATTAAAAGATGATTAATGACTAGTTCAACTATAACTAGGAATCTAAATCTATGGTTAGAATTAATCTAATCTAATCTAAGAGCTGAGATTTAAAACATTATCCTAGACTAAGAACAACTCTTAGACTAAGTTAAATTCTGTAGAAGATCTATATAAACATTAAATTTGGATGTATGAAATTATTTTCAAAAGAGAAGAGTGAGAAAAGAAGAGGTACAATAGCATTACAACTTAGAGAAGCTTGGAGTCGAAGAATTGCAGAAGATTCAACCTTGAAGAGGAAGAAGAAGGCGTTTTACTTAACACCAATAAGAATTCAAGGTAAGTTTTCAAGTAACACCTTATTTTCGATATGAACTAGGTATATATGTCATATTCCTTGGGTATGACACGGCATATCTAATATAATTATCTTTCTTCTAATCCTTAAGAAAAATATGATAAATGGTATAATTTTCTGGGTTTGAATACCATGCCATGATCAAGATAAATTAGTCTATTATTTATGATTTAAAATTATAGGTTTAGTTCGGAATTCAAATCCATTATGTGTGTTTTGATAAAATATTGGTTAAAAGGGACTTAAAATAAGATTTTTGGAGTTTCCTGGGAAAATCCCGTGTGTAGGCAGACTATCGATATATCGGTGGGATGCCAACCTCACTTTTGGGTTGTGTTGGCAGCTTATCGGTATACCGAAAGGTTTGCCAACCACCCAAGTGTTTTTTTTTGTTTTTCGTTGAGGTGTTGAGGAAGGCTTGGTATACCGAAAGGTATGCCGACCCTTTGAGAAATAAATTTTGTGTTATTGTCCAAGGTATCGAGGATTTTTGGTATACCGAGAGGTGTGCCAAGGATCCCAGAGACAGCCTAGAGAGGGGCATACCTAATTTTTTGAAGTGGTTCCGATTGTTCTAAAATTTTACAAGCATGTTTATAGACCTAATTAAGACTGTGTGGTGTTGGAATCAAATGTTTATGAATATTTTGCATAATGTACCTATTGAGGAGAAATTTCTATGTTTGTCCAATAAGTGATATTTTGAATTGGTTTGTTTTCATTCCAGAACTCATTGTGATCATATTTTATATCTTAAATTACATTTGTTCATGTATAAAATTGATTGTTTAGTTAATTGCACATGTTTGCCAAATTTCATTCTTGTCTTGCGAGGATGACTCTACCTACTAGTGGCGGAGATTGTGGGGTTCAGTGTCCAAGCGGGCATATTCTTGTGGGCAGGCCCAAGAGAGGCTGGCAGGCTGGCCTAGCACGCAAGGCTTTCCACATCGGTAGGGGATGAGTTCAAGATTCCTATTGCCAAGGGTTTGATTGGGTGTGGGACATACACTTTTGAATGCCAAACAACATACATATTGCATTCATATGATTGTACTTAGATCACATGTGGTGATTATATATGTTTAGGTACACATCATGCATTGCATTCATTAATAGTTGAACCAGCATATCATATTGCATTACACATCACATCATATTATATTTCATTGCATTATCATATCATATCATTATTTGCATACTAATATTCTATTTTTGTGTGTGGGAATACCAATGAAGAGTGGTATTGTCCCTACTTCAATCTTAAATACTGTTTTGATATGTTTACTTACAAGCTAAGTGTAGCTTACACTTTCAAGCAACCATATTTCAGGATATATAGGTAAGGGACAATAGGACTATGATGATCAAGACGGAGGACAAGCATATGATGAAGTCCTTAGTTATAATTAGGATATTATTTGATGATTTCAATAGATTTTGTAGTAGGATTCATGGACTTTATGTTTTTAATGAGTTAGTGTCATTAGGATCAGATTTGAGTAATTTGTAGGTTTTGATTGAAACATAGGACTAGGAGTAGTTTATTTATGTTTTTTTTTTTCTGTTTGATGTAATGGGTTATTTTTAAGGATATTTAATTTCATATTTTATAATTATCTTAATGAATTTTATGTATTTGGCAATGCATTAACTACCACTCCCATTTGGAATGGGGTGAAAGTTATATTTCAAATCTTTATAGACTCCAATGAGATCTCTAGGTTTGGGATGTGATAGATGTCTAAGGACTCAAAATCTAAAAAAAAAGTATATAATCCCTTAAAAATAAGGGAATACACTACCTGAAACCTGTGAATCCTGTTGAAAGACTTGACATAACAGGAATAATGCATAAGAACTCACAATGCAACTACAAGATAATACATGGGTGATGGAAGACTCTTAACCCTAAAAATTGAAAAAAGTGACATACCTTAAAAATAAGGGATTATATAACTAGTAAAACCTGTTTGACAAATTCAAGGTAATCATTCATGATTGTAGGACTTAAACCCTAAAAAATTGAAACAGGCGGTATATAACCCCTTAAAAATAAGGTATTACAGCACTTGTAAAACCTGTTACTTAAATAAATTGATAATGCATGAATGATGCATGACTCAAACCTAACCACATGGACTTACATGAATCTTGGACCTTTCACGTTTCACCTAATGATATGAAAATGAATCCATGGGTCTTAAAGTGGGCCCATGGATATGAAACGATCTATTGAATACCACTGACCCAAGAATGAGGCCTAGGTCCATTTGATCCTTGCATGGCATACTTAACCATTTGGGCTTGTATGGGCCTTGGACATCTCAATTCCTCACAAGTGGATATAAAGATGCATGAATCCTAAAGGGTATACCCACATGAGTATGACTCTAGACATGACCTGACAATGCATGGACCTGACCTATAGTGTGCCCCAAATACATAGAATAATAACAAGATAATCCAAACCACCTGTGTGAGCTACCCCGGGTCGGGTGGACCCTAGGTAGATTTGGTTGATTGGAGTCGCAACTATTCATTGAGTTAAAGTGTGAATGGTCACTTAGATTCCTCGATTAAATTTAAAATAGACCACAAAATAAGGTTTTAAAACAAGGTCTAACCATGACGGATCATGAGGTTTAGTTAAGAGAGTGGAAAGGTGTTAGGAACCCACTCTCTTCGGGTTCAACTGGTTACCTGGTTTAAGTTTATTTGACCAATTTATATAAAATTTTAAAACTTAAAAATATTAGAAAGTCTCTAAAGAACCTAAATATAAAGATTCCTACATATCTTATGACCTAGGGATCTCTATCTAACCTAACCCTAGAAGTAGATAATACTAATGAAATTGTAACAACCCTAGAAATCGTAAATAGAAAATGTTTTTAATAATAAGGGTATAATGGTAATTTAATAGGATTCTAATACAAACTATATCCTTGAACACTTTCATGCTTACTATATATTAAGTTTTAATTAAGTTATTGTATGAGGACCTTGTATGATCATGCAACAAAGCATAATCTATTCTTTGAGGCTTAATTAATTAAGTATTGGGCTTAATTAATTAGTCTTGGGCTTAATTTAATGGATTTGGGCTTAATGATTAAGTATGAGCTTTAATTAAATCAAATAATTAGCTTAATGGGCTTAAGTTGTTTCTTAAGGCCCAAACTAATAAATTAGACTTTAAAATATAGGAAATTCATTTTTAATTAATAACTTCTAGAAGACTTGAATTAGGAGTCTCTAATAGCTTAAAATAGAAGCATACTAGTTGTACTAGGACTATAGGCTGTTTCTAATACTTAATATTATAAAAAGAAGCCTTTTAGGTCAATCCAAACCTAGAAAAAGATAGGAAAACTTGAGAAGAGTTTGGGAGAAGAGATCTAACACTACTAAACCCTAGAATCCTAGAAGATCAAGAACTAATAAGAAGAACCAACACCAAAATTCTGCAATTCATGTGAGTTTCCCTTTCAACTTCTTATGTATTTAAGCGTAAACATGAGTTATAACATGAAGAAATTCTTGTCTTTGATTTATAAACTCTTCCTCATGTTCTTATAGGTAAAACCTAGTAATAAAGATCCAATAAAGATAGAGTAACCATCACTATATGTTAAGAGACCGAAAATAAGGACAAAAACTAAGGATTGTATCAAGATTTGAAGTATCGATTAAAGATTTGATGAAAACATTATTAGATAATTTATTTTTTATTTTTTATGATTCCCCTGTTCATTAGGAACATTGTGTTTCAAATTTGAGGTGATTTTAATAAGTATATAAAAAGTTATGGCCAAAATACTCAACATAGATCAAAGCTGAAAACTCAGAAAACCCAAAAAATTGCTCTCGGAATAGCCAATCGAGACCCAACTGAGAACCAATAGAGAATATGAACCTTGTGATTTTTTATCAGATTTAATCCCATTAAACCCTACCTAATCCATACTTAAGTTTTTCTAAAATTCGGCACATAAAGACAAGTTTAGAAACTAGAAAACTAGGATTTTGAATCCAAAGTAAGAGGCTAATTAAATTTAACAAATATTGAAAAGATACAAACCAATTTAGAAGCATTTAACACGTGAGAGTACCTATGGGAGTAGTCCCAATCAGTTTGGACCAAGAAGGATTGAATTACATGTTTTGACCTATCAACACCCATAATTAAGCCTATTAATGCCTTGACCATAGGTTGAATCATAAGAGAGAATTCTGTTAGTAGATCGGGTAATGTATGGTTCACAAGGAACAATTCACATTGATGAAACCCTGGGATACGTCCCCGTGATAAAAAATAAGGTATGGGGATTATGCCCATTTGGTCACAAGCCCCCGAAACTGCGATGCACACGTAGAATAACCCCATATTCTAGTTGTGTATTCGGGTGATGGTTTTCATCTTGGATAGCCACGTATTGGATCGAGTGTGGGACATACACTATTCGAATACCAAACAACATGCATTGCATTTCATACTCTTGTGCTTATTATTGTGCGATAGTCTTGTATATGATGCACATTGACTTGCATGCTATCTTATAGAGTTAGGCATATTAGTATAAGAGACCAAGTTGTGTGGACTTACCCAAATACCAAGTGAAATGGTAGAGAAGTGCATTATGTGGTGTGTGCGTGTTGCTCATATCCATGAGATATTACTCATTATTTATAAAGTTATTATATCATAATATTATTTTCTCATAACATGTGTTTTTTAGTAAATACCCTGATTTGAAGGGCGTACTCATCCGAGCTTTCAGCTTATATTGTTGTTATTAATATTTTCCAGGTATTTGATGAATTCTATCGAAGAGAGCTGCTATATGAGAATTACGGGAATATAAGATATGTGTAGATAGTTGAAAGTACAGAAAAATAATTTATATCAAAATATATTATTTTCCTACGCCTCAACAGCTTACTAAAAGAAATTTATGATCAAGTCAGTTGTTAAGTACAAGAAAAGACGTAAAAAGATCAAGAAAGAAAAAACATTCTGTTTGAGGCATGTTAACTAATAAAGTGAAGGGAGCAACTTAAGCATGCTTCAATAAGTAAGTGGGGATACCAATCATGAAATATTAAGGATCTGATAAGTCCGAGGAATGTAAATCTAGCAAATTTTAATCTAGAGTTTTGACAATGGTAAATGTGGGCATAGATAAAGTGCAAAATATCAGTGTAAGGTTAAATTTATTCAAATGTAGTATAAATCTGCACTATTAGTGTGTCTAAGTAGAATTTTTGGTGTGTCTCCTAGAATTAACAGATCCCAAGTGGTGTAAAAAAAGGGAAGAGAGTTGATTTTTAAATAAACCAGAACAACAAAGTCAGCCTACACAGATCGACTAGTATTTAACTACCTAGAGTGTGAGTATAGATGCAATATAAATGCAAGCGACCATTAAAATTTAAGATAAAGTCGATAGGTCAACAAGTTAAGATTGAGAGCATACGAATCTAAGAAAAGAAAAAAAAATGAACTTAAAGGTGTGAGATATTTGCAAGCAGACTTCTTCATCTTTTTTATTTTTTTTTGTTAGCCAATATAACTAGACTTTGAAGATCTATCAAATCAAGAAGCTGGAAATAAATATTCAATCATCCAACGGTTCAAAACAAACAAAGTATTAAATTATTTTATTTTATTTTATTTTTTCATATATCAGGATCCCAAAATGAATGTGGAATATAAATTAAAAATAAAAAATAAAATCATAACAAAATAATGAGAGCAAACGGAAGGGACAGTAGACTATGTTTATACAATTTTTCAGCAAAGTATTCAAAACTAAAAAAAAATTAAGATTTGGGGATTTAGAACTTCCCTGTCTGAATGTGGTTGAACGGAAGCTCGGGTGCTTGAAGGGTGCTTTGGCAGGATCTGGCGAAGGCCAGTATGGTTGAAGACTGATGTTGCTGTCACTAAAAGAATTTGAATGGAGAGAAAGTAAGGGTTATAGGAGATTAGAAGCTAAAACAAAATACTATAGTAGAGAGGGCTTTTTTCTTTTCTTCTTCTTGTCTTTTGTTGATGCTTCAAGAAGATGGGATGGTTAGGGTTTAAATAGGAGAAGGATAACAAGAAAAAAGGAAGGGAAAACTCACCTTGGGCGAGGAATCCGCCTAATCCGACCATTGTTGCAACGATCGGATTTTCTTAGATGATTTGGCCAAAATCTCTTGCTAGATTTTGCTAGGGTTTGCTGAAAATGGAAAGAAAGAAGAAGAAGGAGAAGAAGAAGAAGAAGAAGAAGAAGAAGAAGAAGAAGGGGAAAAGGAAAGGGGAAAGTCGGGGAGAGAGAGAATAGAGGGAGAAAGGGAAGAGAGAGAGAGAGGAGGGGGCACGTGGGTGGTGGTCCCCACTGTCCCTTTCTCTAAAAGTTTTTATAATTTTTTCTTTAAAAGAAAACGGTATTTACAACTGCCCCTCTTTGTTGTTTGTTGTGTACAACATGCGACAAAGAAGTAAAAATACGGGAAAATGGGGTTCATTGTTTCTAGGATTGGGAGGATATGAGAATATAGGATAAGAGGTTGCCCCTCTTGAGTGGTATATGTGATAACATGGGACAACCAAGAAGGAAAGAGAAGGGAGAGAGAGAAGGAAAAGTTAAAAGTAGAGGGCAGACACAAGTTACTTAACTATATAGATGTCTTCACGTTGATATAGCAAGCCCATAAAGAGAGCTGCTAAAGAGCAGTCTTGTATTATGGTGACTTGCAAGGAAAATGTGATGGAAACTTGTAAAAATACATCAATAAAAAGCTTAAAAGAGAAAACATGCTAGGAAATACAAAAAGTAAATGTGTAGTAAGGGAGTTGCTTGAAATATTAGAGAAAAGAATCATAATATATAAAAGTAAAGAGTAGCATCGGAGAATATGAGGGGTTATGCCCCAAAAACTAATCTAAAATGCAACAATAAATAGCTAGTTGAAGGTGCTAGAAAGCTAAAACAACTTAAAGTAGTGAGTTAAGAATAAAATTTCTTTAAATACTTGATAGTAATAGGTGAAGGGAGATTGGTTCCATTTGATTTAGCTAGTCGATAAACAGAAGAAAAAAAAAAGCTTAATGTTTTGCAAAAGTAAAGAAAAAGTGTGGAAAAAATTTAAAAAGAGAAAACTTTGTAGGCAATGTGTTACGACCCAAACCAGAAATTCCCAATTTTATAGGTTTTCTGATTCGTCCCACAACCTTCACCCCGTATTGCTACGAGTGTGGATAACAGTAGTCAAAACATAAGCGGAAGATCCTAATAGTTCTAGTAAGATATAAGTAACTAATACAACCTAGAATGAAATCAAAAGATTCTAGGTAAATAAAGTCTATATCTAGACTATACCAATGTTCTATCAGAGTACGCTACCCATTCCAATCTCTCTCTTCGCATATAAGCTCATGAACCTGAAAATATTAAACAACAGGCATAAGCTGGAAGACAGAATGAGTAAACCATCAATGCAGTGTATTCAATCATGTTCCAGCATTTAAGAAAGTGTAAATGTATACAATTGTGTAACAAGCAAAATATGTGCAAGTGGTGTACAGTTGTGGCATACAATTATAAATAAGGCAATATACAGTTCTCTCCCATCTTCACAGAGTATTACTCAATGGTCAGTGATCCTATAGCTACATGCATAGATTTTAAGTATGAGGATTAGGCCTAGTGTTTCATACAAGAGGCTCTTACAATAAATCAACATAGAATATGCAATGCAAGTGAAATGTTACGCTGTCTGAGAGGTGAAGTTTGGTATGATCCCACATGATCCCAATCTCTATCTGGGGTGTCCCAACAACCTGAAATCATCCCCCGTATATACGGACAAGGGATATGACTATTCTATATGTACAGCATAGTTTTAAGGGCTTTCAACCTAGGAGGCACAATTCCCCCTCTTATTTTTGATCATGGGCCATCGGCCAAGACTTGCAGCCACCTGCGGTATCCCTCAAGGATTCACACATCTTCACAACCCAACAGAAAATATATATGGGCTCGCTGACTCCCAAGCTTACACCAACATGCGGATCCTTGGGATAGCCTACCATCTTCCATGCTTACACCAACGTGCAGATCCTTGGGCAAACATCATTCCTTAAGACTAAAAAGGTTCCTTATATGGGTTCACTCTCAGCTTGGGTCCGATCATAAGGTCCTCTCGTAGGATTAAATGGCTATCAAGTCAGTATCCCAAGTATCAGTCTAAACCCATGTTATCATGAGGGGTATTAGATCAGGCTATCACAGCTGGAAAGTCCATATGCAACATTCAAATTCAAATCCTTTATTTAATACGACAGACAATATCTCATAGGCATATATACAAACATTCACTCATATGGGCACAGTCTCATAGCCTAACTTACTAAAAAAGATATAGTACGTAACCTAACTTACTAAGAAAGATAAAGCACGTAACCTAACTTACTAAGCAATATCAGACATATAATCTAACTTACTAGAAATATAAACAATAAATCTAATTCTAATCTACATAATTTCCTATATACTACTAACAGAATATAATCCTATAATAAAAAGAATAAAGCAAGTTGGGCACACTAACACCAAATCCCTCATCAACAATATCCATTGGATGCATCAACGTGATTCAATTCATCATATACATACATACTAGGCATCCGAGTGCCTAAACCAAATGCATTCCCATGGAACATTAATTAAGGGCATCTCAACATGCCTGAACTCATGAATGAATAAATAAATAAAGCACCATAACTTCCATTTACATCTTAACATGCGTATTATGATAATACAAGGCTAATAGGAGGGTTTGGGGGTCATGGTTACTCATTTCCTCGAAATCACCTATTACTTAGCCAACACTAAAAATCTAAATTTCTAAGTTGAGGGGTCGAATTTTGCATGAAAATGTCTAACTGACTCGAAAATAGGCCAAACACGTGAAACTAGTCAAGATACACGCGCTCCCATTAGAATCTCTCCATTTGGTTTAGTGGAGCAGTTCGGCGAGGTTCTTGGCGACCATTCGGTGCGCCAAAATGTGGAAAAGTGTGCCAGATGAGTTGGCACCATGGGGTTTGGTCCAAAAGAGTCTCGATAGACGCGAAGTCAACTTGGTTTGGTCACTTATGTAGTTCGGCGACCTCTTAGGTTCGCCTAAAGGGGTTTCGACGACCTCTTTGGTACGCTTAAACTTCCTTCGATGACCA
>JAUPMG010051818.1:0-13860 GCA_031762675.1 Pachysandra terminalis | reverse complement strand
CTTATTAGATGTGTTGGTTGTCTTGGGTCTTAAGCAATCCCCTTAACTTACTAATTGATTTCTCTTACCTATTTGATCTGATTTCTATTTTACAGTCCATGTATAGTCATCAAGTAAATATTGCTGACCAAGTCAAATCTGTTGACTAGTCCAGTTTTAGTTACTTATTAGGATTTCGAAATTAGCCTATTGTGTTATGGTTTTTATGTTTATTTAATTATTTATTGATACTCTTGATTTATTAATTGATAAATTTAGGGTTGTTACCAAAATTATTATTTTACCCTTTTGGTTTCAATTTGATTGTTTGTAAAAGTTCAGGTTCTTCCAATGTGTGTACATGCATGTACTATGGTATTTTCTACCTTTGGGTCTAAGGCTCTGTTTATTTCACTGGAAAATAATTTCTAGAGGAAAATATATTCCGAAAGAAAATTTTCCAAGAAATTTTTTTCCCTATTTTATTTTCCTATCGTTTGGATGCTATTCGAAAATTTTCCTAGATTTTTGTTTAATTTGATGAAAAATAACTTTAAAATGGACATTATAGATAACAAAACAACAAAAGTTATCTTACCAAAACTCAATTCATGTCATGGGTTCCTAAAAAACAAAACAAATATAAATTTTAGATAATAAAATTCACAAAATTATAGTTTTTAGGGTGTAATAGCTTATACTCAAATCTATAAAAGCAAACACAATAAATGACAATACCATAATCAATTATCCATAAAGACATGAATAGTAAAAAATAACATAAAATCAAAGATAAAGCACAACGTTAAGAAAAGAACAAAATCTCATTGTACAAATTAATCTAAACGAGGACTATCTTCATAACGACAGATCTCATGTTGTAACTTCCTTAACCATCGTTTGCGGCCATCAACTCCTTTTGCAAGGAAAGATCTTGCTGTCTTTTCATTCTCATTCAAGAAATCAAATGCCTCTTGAAGCATGATCTCATCAAAACCTTAAACTTTCATTACTTCTTCGTAAAGTAATGAGATATATTCTTGTTGAGTGTTAGTTTTAAGTGCCTTAACCACTTCACCAATTTGATCTACCAGCTCATCTATCTTCTCATTCAAGTCATCGTGAATCTGAATTCTTTTCCTATGAGTTCTATGCTTAGATGTTGAATTAGAAATTCTTGATTGTGATACCATTGGAACTTCAGAGGAATCTCCAATTGCATCGTTATTTGGGATTTCAGTATCATCCTCCATGACAACATCATACTCTGTTTAGGGGCCAGTAATGTTATTAAGATCATCTATGGATTTACCAAAACTCCCAATTGCTTGGTCATCACCTCACATCATACATAACTCATCGTACATATCAATAGGCTTGTTAATGTATGGTGCAACTTTGGGTTGCACCTATTCCATCACAAAAGGTTAAATAAGCAATTAGGAAGTAAAAAAGAAAAATAATACTCACATGCATAAAACAACTTCAAATAGAGAATATCATACCTCAATGTACTCCTTGTAAACAATAGTGGATCAAGTAAACATCTTATTTTCATCCCAACGAAATCCACTACTATTATCTTTCATTTTCCTAATGATACCAAACTTTTTTTAGTAGTCTTCAAGCAGTTTTCAACATTCTCCCAAGTACAACGGACCTTAAATGTTTGTGAACTAGCCCTAGCTGCACGTGTATATGATTCTTTTCTAAATCTTTTATCCGGCTTTCTACCTTGTTTAGCCTCCTCAACAAGTAGATCAATCAGGAACCAATCCATTATAGGTGTCCACCTGAATTGCTTTGCATCATTGTCTTTGCTAATATTAGCATACAACTTTTGTGTTTCCATAACTAACAAAAACATGTGCAAGTAATTAAAATACAGCATAACACAAATAAATTTGACATTCATGATATAAAAGTGAAGAATTGAAACAATTTTTTTAATGCCCCAAACAAAGGTTTGAACTACAGGTTTCAATCTCCTATAAAATTAAGAAAGAAATAACATCTAGTTTCATAATTATTTGACATTGAAAAAATAATTATCCCAAGGAAGGACCACACCTCATTTTAGCTATCCAAAAACAAAAATAGTGAACCATAGAAAAAAAAAATAGAACAAGTTAAAGGGCACATAACTAGCATGTTTCTTCATTTTTTAGTTGTCTAGAAACAACTACCAAATAGTTCTCAATATATGTCACAATAGAAAATTAATACTCAAAACATATCTCAATGAAGAAAATAGTCATCATACATGGCATGTGCTATTTCATCTCTTTCTGAGTTCATTCCCTATTTTTTTCTTTTTGTTACCTTTGTGTTCGTTGCCATCTTTGTGGTTATGCTTCCGACTGCCTATCCCGATCAAATTGTGCTATGATTCTATCATATGGGTCAACACCCATTATGTAGTTATGCAAAATACAACAAGCTAAAACTACATCAACTTGTTTCTTTTATGACCAAATGGTTCAGAATCTAATACACGAAACATCTTCTTTAGAATCCGAAAAGCCCGCTCAATTGTATTTCTTAACTTTGAAAGCTGATGGTTAAACAATTCCCTTTCATTTAGAGGTTGGTGGTCACTATACTCTTTCAAATGATATCGAGTGCCATGATATGCTGGAAGAAATCCTTTTCAAACACCAAATCCTGCATGAACCAAACAATATTTACCTGTAAAGCAAAAAAGGATATATCAACATTACGACTAATGTTTCTCTGACTTATAATTCTCTTACATGATTCTACAAAATACCTTCAGGGACTACAAGTCCATTAAACCTTGTCATTGCATCATCCAATATAACTGAATCATTTGCTGAGCCTTCCCAACCCGCAAGTACAGATTTAAATTTCAAGTCAAAATTGACTACAGCCATGACATTTTGTGTGGTTTTATCTTTATGACCACGAAACCAAGCTTGTATATCAATAGGAAGTGATGCACGAATATGGATGCCATCTATCTCACCTATGCAATCCTATTATATGCATTGTAACTCAATGAATTAAGCCTAAAAGAAACAGATAGACACTTACGACATATAAACAAATTATGTGTTCATAGATTACCTTAAACCAAGGCCAATATGTTCAATTATTTTGTATTTTTGGAGTTGAGCCATTGGTCGATTAACATAATATTTTTTGAGCCCCAAAATTGCATTTAGAATGATATTGAAGTACCGCCATACTGTTTCACTGGAGCGAAAAATAACGACAACTAATAACCCGATTTCTTACATTGTACCTAATAATGTGGAGTAACATTGCCAATTGTTGCTCCACTGAGACATATATAGTCTCATAGTTTTTCTCTTTTAAAACATTACATAGTCTATCGAATGCCTGCTTCAACATGCGTAGTTGTTGTACACATTTATAATCCCTTCCATTGATTATACCATCTAAATATTTTTCTCTTCCTTCATCTATGTTTACACAAGGCTCCCTCGGTATATGTTTTAGAGCACGAACTACAACAATAGTTGCAAAACCTGTTGCCATAATTGTATTGGCAGCCAGCAGCCACAGTCTCATGGCATTTTCGCACATCAATTCTTTCATCTTCATTCATCTACAAACTAGATGCAATCTACTTTACATGTTGCTTTTGAAAAATAAAAGGAAGTTACTAAAATAACTGTGGATATACATAACTAATGCCTTTCTCTATATAATACAAAGTGTGTGGTTATAATAATTCCAAATATGTCTTTCATACTTTGGATTCTAATAATTTCTAAAGAAGCAAGTGATTGTGGTTTGCAATTCATCAACTAAGTGAACAACTTCAAACTCATCTTAAATCCAATGTCAGCAAAGTTAGAAATATTTAACTTACTTATTTCACAAATTGAATTATGATGGAAGATCATAAGTAGTTTTCAGTGGTGGGTTAGGAACCCCACTGAAAACCTTTCTCTACACATTCATAAGGGTAGTCAAAGAAAAGAAGATATCTGAAACAAAAGGAAAATGAATAAATAAATAAACAAATTAATTATACCCCCATTAAGATAAAACAGAAGTATTACTTATGGAAGAAGAAGAAGCCAAGTTTGATTAATTTCCAAGGGGAAAAAGATAAAAACAAAGGTACCCAAACATACACAAAAACAGAGAAGACAAGAACTAATATTATACTGTTCTTTGCTGTCTTATTTGGGTTTTAGGAGTAAACAACCTTGGTCAAACTAAATTACCATTCTTTCTTGGCTCATTTGGATTAAAGGTTTGGTAGCAAGGTTTAGGCCCTATAAAATCCCTTTTCCTTTTTATTGGAGAAAAAAGAGGAAAAGGCTCTGTGAAACAAACAGAGCCTTAGGTGTAAAACCCTATGAACCATCAGAAACTATCAAAAGATATTCATGTTTCTTGCTAAAAATTTGTCTCGTTTTGGCCAATATTTCTTATCAAATCTGGAAAAATAAAAAGAAAAATTGAATTCCAGTATACTAAAAGGTACTGTAAGGTGTGTGTGCGTGCAGGAAATCCTCCTCTTTTGGAGAAAAAAAGAGGAAAATGCTCTGTGAAACAAACAGAGCCTTAGGTGTAAAACCCGCCGAACCATTAGAAATCGCACAAAACAGCAACATTCGATTAATATATATATATATATATATATATATGTGTGTGTGTGTGTGTGTGTGTGTGTGCATAATAAGTAGAAAAGGATGAAAACACAAGATTAAATCACTAAAATGGATGTAATACAGATCAAATCAACAAATACAAGAAGAAGAAGTAGAGAAACTAGATGTAGAAATCAAAGATAGGAATCTTACAATGTTGCAATTGATTACTATGTTACGCACACATTGTGTAGAACTCACCCTTATAAACCGGTCTATAGAAGAAGGGTGCCCAAGTGCTTTTAACTCACCAAACTAAGCCCATACTTAGTCGATGTGAGATCCTAACATTCACCCCCTCTTTTAGAATCGACGTCCATGGCGGCCCATGTCCCCAGTTGGGTGACTTCGCGGATCCCACACACGGCCAGGTAGCAGCCCTCCCCAGGTCGCCCCATCCTCAACGAGGGCCATCTCGAAGGGTGCCTGCTCTGATACCATTTGTAACGTACACATTGGGTAGAACTCACCCTTATAAATCTGTCTATAAGAGAAGGGTTCCCAAGTGCTTATAACCCACCAAACTAAGCTCATACTTAGTCGATGTGGGATCCTAACATAATAGAGAAGGAAGGAAGAGCTTTGTTGAGTTTTGAGAAACGATGAAGAGCGTGGAGCTTTCTGTCCATCGTTCCCTTGAAACAAACACATGGAAACTTTAAAAGTTTGGAAATTTTTTTCCCTTCATTTTTTGTTGAAACAAGCAGAGCCTAAAAGGAAGTTATGGTATTTCCTACCTTTGGGTATTATTCCCTCAAAGAAAGAGTTATGGTTTTTTCTACCTTTGGGTATTATTCCCTGAAAGGAAGTGTGATGGTAATTCCTACCTTTGGGTAATATTCCTTGAAAGGAAGAGTCATGGTTAGTCCTACATTGGGGTAGAAATCCCTGAAAGGATATGTTAATGGTAGTTCCAACCTTTGGGTAATCTTCCCTGAAAGAAAGTGCTTAAGGTAGTTCCTACCTTTGGGTGGCATTCTCAGAAAGGAAATGAGTATGGGTGTGTGTGTGTGTTGACACATTCCTTGTGTAGAATTTCCAGAAGGAGATGAGAGTGTTGGTTACAATGTTAGGCAATGCCTAACACCTTGCATAAGCATCCATTAATTCTCATCACTCCATCTATCAGCATGAAGCATCATTTGCACTCATCCACATCACTATTCATTGTATGTGTATGTCATCAGCGTCATTATGAATGATTTGTATTCATCCTCATACTTTCATTCATGAGTGCTGGTTGTTCTGTATTTTAATTTACATATGTACTGTTTTTATTATTAATGTATATGGAATTGGAAAGCATGTGGGTGATATGTGGATTTGCATTGTGTGAGTTAATGTTGTGTAACTACGACATAGTTCATTGGTTTCCTACTGGACCTCCAAAGCTCACGCCTTCATGCACCAGGTTCCAGCAAGGGTGAGGAGCTGTATGGCTGGATTGGAGTGGATGGACATAGAGAATGCTTGCTGCTGTTTGTAGTTATAAATTTTGTTTTTATTATTGTTCTGAATTTTTGGAACATGTTATGATATTGTAATTAGTTTGTTTTAATTGAGACTTCTGTTGTATTATACTTAACTCTGATGGATCATATGGGATGGTACTTGTGGTCATGGACCGCATCCATTGGTTGGATTTGAAGGTCACACTTGAAGTCATTGCGATTACATATCTCGAATATGGGGTGTGACATATTGGTATAGGAACTTTAGGTTTAAGTCGTTAATCTAAAGGCTCTAGAGTCTAGTAAAACATAGGAAAAAAATATAGAAACATGTGAACCTAGGAATCACATCGATGAATTGTGTGCTACTTGTGAAATGCTTTGAATTGTGTTATGAATTGTTTAATCTTGTGTGAATTGTTTTGAATTGTGTGTTTGTTGTGATTGTATGTGATTTATATAAGTATGACTTTTAAAGCTTTATACTTATAGACTTGCTACTGTGTGTAGATGGCTACTGGTAGACGCAACTACACAGCTGATGAGGGTTCTTCAAGTTGGGATATGGATCCTTAGATTGCGGGTGTCTACTAGGTACTGGGTGATATGACTGCCTCTCTCCAAAGAGAGCAAGACATGAGGCAGACATAATTAGCTCAGAGGAATGGGGGTGGAAAGAATTGGTTGGAATGCTATAAGTAGCTTTCGCCATCGTCCATTGATGGAAGAGGTGAGCCTATGAGAGCTCAAGAATGGATACAGGAGGTGGAGAAAATCTTTGGGGCAATGGGGTGCCCTAAAGATCAAAAGGTGAGGTTGGATGTGTTTATGCTTAAGGGTTGTAAAGGGTGTTTTTGTGAAAGAGTCACCAACAGTAAAAAATTACCGACTGACGAAAGCCTAAATCGATTACCGACCGTAACCAGTCTTTAGAAGAATTAAGAGATTAGAACAGAAAGACTGTTGAGCACAGATTGGGTCAAGTAACGGGGAAAGTAGTAGTCCGGGTGTTAGAAGTTCGTGAGCACACTTTTAGAGCTACGTCAGAGCCTAATCTGTTAGAAATTCTCCAACCCCTTTTTTTGGAAATGAACTACTATTTATAGTAGCTAGAAGAAAGATAACGGTAGTTAGGAATCCGTTAGAAATTGTCTAACGGTGTTAAGACTCTAACCTGGGATAGCATGAACAACTACCACAATCTCTTTGGTGGACCAATCCAAAGTTACGTTCATGAATTAAACATTTTCCATTGAGAACCGTGACACCATGTGTGACCCATGACATATCAAGAGGCTGGTGATCCTCACACCCCTCCATTCCGTTCAAATCTGCCCCCTTTGCATGTCCGCCTGTGATGCCACGGTATGGGCAACAGTGATCAGCATCATAGATGTAGCTGGAGCTACTTCAATCTTGAAACCTGTTGAGATTATCCAGTCTTGATACTTTCGAGGTTTTTAAACCCTAGTATCTTCGAGACTGTTTTTCTCAGTGCTCTCGAGGTTTTTCAACCTTAGCACTATCGAGATGGTTCGTCTTAGTGCTTTCGAGGTTTTTCAACCTTAGCACTCTCGAGACGAGTTTTGTCTAGGTGCTCTTGAGGTTTTTGAACCTTAGCACTTTCGACAAGTTTTGTCTGAATGCTCTCGAGGTTTTTGAACCTTAGCATTTTCGACGAGTTTTGTCTGGGTGGTCTCGAGGTTTTTAGACCTAAGCACTTTTGACGATTTTTTTCTTGATGCTCTCAAGGTTTTTGAACCTTAGCATTTTCAACGAGTTTTGTCTAAGTGCTCTCAAGGTTTTACAACCTTAGCACTTTCGACGAGTTGAGATGCTAGCGTTGATGAGGCTTTCGACTTTGGGCAGCAGGGGTGCCTTGGACGTTGAGGTTCTCAACTTGGGTGGCAGGAGCACCCTCGGGCGTTGAGGTACCAGGGACGACGAAGCTTTCAACATGGGCGGCAGAACCACCCTTCGACGTTGAGGTACCTGGGACAGTGAAGTTTTCAACTTGAGCGGCAGGAGCACCCTTGGACATCGAGGTACGCGGGCTGGTGAAGTTTTAAACTTGGGCGGCTGGAGCACCCTTGGACGTGGAGGTACCCGGGATGGTGAAGTTTTCAACTTGGGCGGTAGGAGCACCCTTGGACGTTGAGGTACCCGGGATGGTGAAGTTTTAAACTTGGGCAGCAAGAGCAACCTTGGACGTTGAGGTACCTGGGATGGTGAAGTTCTCAACTTGGGCAGCAGAAGCGAAATCTTGACACAGATCCGTTCTTCTCATGGTTATCCTGTTTTTCACATTTCATGTAGGAGGCTTTTGGAAAAAAAAAAATGTTTGGACATGTTGCCCGCGCTCCACGCCGATTTGGGGTGCAAGTGGAGTGTTGTCATTGCCTCTCCCTGCCCTTTTCTTTTATGTAAACAAAATTGAGGGTAACGGTTTTCAACTTCCCCGACTCTTCTGCGGTCGTGCGAAGGAAATGTCCTAAGTCAAGAGTAGTGGTGAAAATGCTACCCGCGCTTCAAGTGTTCGCTAAATCGTGAGAAAGGCGTCTTAAGGTATTTTTTTTACGTCTAGGGGATCCCATTAGCATTAGAGACTATAAAATTTGTCGTTTTGTTGTTGTTTTGTTTTTAATTAATTAATTTAATTTTTATTATAAGCGCTACCCGTTCAAGATGGGAAAGAAGGCGTCGGTCTCATTGAAGCCTCTAAAACATTCCAACGAGAAAGATCCACCGGAGCCTCCAAAATACTGGTCAAGAGACATCGTCATAGTTGATACCTTGTGGATTTTTATCCTCCCTCGGTTCAAGTGGCTAAAAAAGTTCCCGAGTACTACGGGATGCCTATTTCCCTCCACATCGGCCAATGAAGGAGTACCTCCCCCTTTGACTTCAATTCCTCGTATCAACTTCGAGTTTGATGCTTATGCTCCCAGCAAGATCCGGTTCGAAGAACATTCACAATATCTGATCTCTTGGATTGAGTGGTGTCAGAACGTGATGGGCAATGAGTCGCTACAACGGACACTTGAACAGTGGGGTTTGAAAAATGCCATTCAAGCCTACTGCGGGTCAAACTTACATGTGGATCGTGAGGCTTTGTCAGCACTTATTTACCGTTGGAACAAGGACACTCACACTTTTATAGCCTCTTGAGGAGAGTTTTCTCCATCCCTCGGGGACGTTCACGTGCTACTGGACCTAGAAATAGTGGGTGATTCAGACCCTCTAAGCATCGACCTTATTAACGATGAGCTGAAAATGGTCAAGACGTTGGTGGAAGCACAAAGCTTGGCCAAATGCGCTTCTATATACTCCAACCTCCCACGCCAATCAGGGAAGGCGGGTCGCGCCATTTTTAGCAATTGGATCAGATACTTCTTCAAGAACATAAAACCTTTGAAGATGGATGGGGTTGTGCCAGAGGAAAGTGTTGGTGAAGGTTATAACTCCCCTCATATGCTTGCGGCTTTCCTTGCACTATTTCTTTTGAGATACATTTTTTAGGGTCTGCCGTATGAGAATGTGCATGGTTGTCATTTCTCCATGACAGTGCGCATGGCACGAGGTTCTCGTTTCCCTTTAGCATCTATGTTCTTAGGCACCTTGTACCATTAGTTGGATTTGTTGGTTGATGACCTTGCTTCCTCATGCGGTCGTTATGAGATAGAGACTTTTGTTCACACCCCTTTCCTACAGTTGTTCATATTTGAGCACTTCCGATGAAAGGAGCGAACCATAGTTGGGTGACATTGTGGGAGCATGCTAAGAGAGGTAAAATTATTGACTTCATCTCTTTAGCAGATGATGAATCATGCTTTATATTCCGCCCATACCTCATATCGTTCCCTGGTATGCGATTTGTGGGGTACCGTCATCTGACCCCTTTGAGTAAGGTATATTTCAATAACCGCCGTAGTGTGTCGTCTGTATTTATTGCTTACGTCATGAACATACTCCCAGGACGTCTTCTGATGCGATCAGAGCGAGGCGAAGGTTATATCACAAAATCCTATAATTCTGAGCGTTTTGTTTGTCAGTTCAAGTTTATGCAAACCCCACCCTCTACGACAACTCTTGAGGTTGATGTATCTGTGTTCAGACTTGTTTACATGCGGAAAGGCTTTTGTGAGCTATTCCATACTTCCACGGAGTACATCATGGTGGCGGGTAAGTGTCCTTATGTAGTAACCAGAACTTTTATAGAGATAAATTTGTAATTAATTAAAATATAGGGTTTAATGTAAAATTTTAGTAAGTTAGTTACATGTCTGACTTTGACTGCTTGTGATTGGTGGGCAGCACAATAGGAAACTAAAAAGTGCTTCACACACAATCATAACTCTTTAAGTTCTAATGTGTGGCTAAGATCTCGTCGAAACTTTTAATCTTAGATCGAAAGGGTATAATTCAACTAACCTAAGGTGATTAATAAAATAATATATAATTTAAAGACTATAAGTTATAATAAATAAACAAAGGTCATTAATAAAGAATTTCAGCTTAAATAGATACTGGGTTAATAGATTAAACTAGAATTGATCAAACTGGACCTAACTCTAATAATTAATTAGATGGACTTAAGTAAAGCCCAATAAGACTAAGGCCCCAACTAAGACTAAAGCCCAATTAGATTAATTAATAGGTAATTTTTGTGATAATTAAACCATGAAAATTAAAGATTGATTTATAATGGAACTAGGACTCTAGACCAATATCTAAGCACCTATTAGTATTATTTGTATGATTAGAACACTTAAAAATCAATGGCTAGGATTTCGTAGGAACAATTAGACTAATCTAAAGGTTATGATTAAAAGTAAAAGACTTTTAATCTAATTAGGATAAGGTTAGATAACACGAATGATTAATTCACATTAGAAATATGACACCTTAATCTAAAGGCTGTAAATAAACTAATCTAATTTAAAGGCTATAAACTAAAACATAATCCTAAACTAATTATAACTCTAGACTAACTAGGGACACATAAAAATCTATATAAACACAACATTGGTCCTCCAAATCATAATCATAAGTTCTAACTTAATTACTAGAGCTAGAAGTTGAGGAAGAACAGTTCAGACTTGAACTGAGTTGAAGAGGAAGAAGATCCGACGAGGAACAACCAAGGTAAGTAACTCAATTAGTCTTTATTTTGGATTTGGATTTAGGTGAGATGCCATATTCATTGAATATGACATAGCACATTGAATTCAAACTCAAGAACAATTCATTTTCATTAAAACTTAAGATTCTTAATGCATGATCATCCTAAGCAAGGTGAGTTGGTGTTTTGATTAATAATTTTATTGGGTTTTGTTTGGATTGTGATTTTAATAAGAGTATCAGTTGATGAGTTTTGATATAAATGACTTAATCTTGTAAAATCATGAAGTTTTGTTGTTTTTGGGCAAACCAGCAGCGTACCGGTGTGCCGGTTAGGCTACCAGTTCACCCAGGTGGTATCCGACAGACCAACCGGTGTACTAGTTAGCCTGCTGGACATCACACATATATTTGGAGTCTCTGTCTAGACTACCGGTGGCCAACTGGTGTACCGGTTAGCCTACTGGTGGCTATACTTGTCTGTATGTTTGTAAATTTGGTCCCTGCCTAGCCTACCGGTGGCCAACCGGTGTACCGGTTAGCCTACTGGTAGGACCAATTAATTGTCTGCTGGATTTTTAAACTCTACCTAGACTGCCGGGGGCGAACCCGTGTGCCGGTTAGCCTGTCGGACAGTCTTTGATTGTTACATGTTGTGTGTTATACTTGAATTTGGATTCTTGATTATATGTAATTAAATATATGATGATTATAATGGTATTATGGCATGTTTTGATACTTAATTTGATTGATTGATAATTTCACATGTTTGATTGTAATTGCTCATGAATTGAAGTTGAATGAATACCGTGAAGTATATGATATGATTTACATCCTCATATTAATTACTTAGATTTATTACACCATTGTACACTTATTGTGTGTTTAGTTAATGTGCACTTACACTACACTTGCACAGCATATGCCTGTTTTGCATTATTTACCTTGTACAGGTCTAATGCCTTGACTATTCCTCATAAATCCATGTGTTGGATATTATGGACATAATGAGTGTTATCATGACAGTGTTATTGGTGAGGATGTCCTAGGTGGACTATTGATATTTTATTATATGTGTTGAGGGACCGTACATCCCAATAGACTAATCTGTTTGTGATAAGGGATATGTTTTGGGTGTCATTCCCAATATACCAATTAATTAAGTGAATTCTGTTAGTAGATCGGTTAATGTATGGCTCAAGAAGGTTAATCTGTGTGATTCCTTGGGATTTGTCCCTATGATTGAAAATAACTGAGGCGATTGTGACCTCTAGGTCGAAGCTACTAGAAATTATGATGTACACATAGAATAGTTTATTAGTCCAACCAAATATCGGGGGACGTGTTCTGGGTGAGACATCTTGACTAGTACGATTAAGATCGGATGTAAAACATTCATTAATCGAATGCCAAACTTCATGCATTAACTGTATATTATATACATTTGCATGGATAACATGTGGTAATCATAATTACTGTTGCATGAGCTTGCATTGCGTACTTTTATAATCTGACTTGCATCACATTGCATTCACTTCACCAATACATGACATATTTACTATATTGTTGTTGTTTAGTCTATGTTTTATCATTGGAGAGTGGCTTTGATCCTATTCCAATCTAAAATACGGTTTAATTGTTTTATTTACTGAGCTAAGTGTAGCTGACGCTTTTGAACAACAATTTCTGGGAATAATGGAGTACAAGATGAGGAACACTTTTATGATGATATGGTTGGACTGGATGATTGCGCGCTTTGATTTAACTTAGAATTTGTAATAAGATTTACTTATTTCCTATATTAGATATTATGTACAGGGATATGAATTTTATTTAAGCATGAGAATAGGGTATTTTATTTATTTTCCACTGTGATTCCTTGATGTTTTGGATGTAATAACTCAGTTATATTTTGATTATTTTCAGCAAAGTAATTTCCTTCAAGTTTTATTTAAATTCTATGGTTTGGCTCTTATATTGATTACCTCTCCCGATTTCAATTGGGGTGAGAGTCACGTGTCAAACATGTGGGGTTCCACGTGAATTTCCTTAAGTTTGGGATGTGACACCTTACATGGGAAGCACTCCAGAGATGATCGAATTCTGGTATGACTTCTGGCATAACGATTATACATTCGCCAAGGTTAAAGCATCAAGGGTGCCGCTAGTTGTTGTTCATAGTAAGCATCCCAGGTTCAAGCTTCCAAAACCTCGTGGCAAGCGAATTGAACCCTCAATGGATAGTACCTGCAAGCAATGTTTACAATGTCGCCATTTTTTAAGGGGGCGACATGAAACCATGGGTCTAAATCGCTATACGGCGATTTGAGCGAATCGGCGACATGTCGCCAAAGTGAGACCCATTTTACATGGTCTCGGCGACATGTCTCTGATGTTGATCGACATTCACTTTGGATATGAGTGAACCGACATATTCCTTGATTTCTATTTTAATATTTTTTTGGTTGACTTGTACATTCACATTATATTTGATCATTTATGGAATCTCCAACTTATTTTTGAGTTATATTTTAGTTTGACTTACATTCTTTTAGTTTGAATTACAAGACACTGGATTCCTATTGTTATTTATCTATTAGTTTGAATTACATTAACTTTCAGTTTGATTAAATTACATATAGCATCTATTTTACAGCTTA
>JAUPMG010051807.1:0-13860 GCA_031762675.1 Pachysandra terminalis | reverse complement strand
CTTTTTCTCTCTCTTTCTCTCTTATCTCTAATCTAACGAACCAATAATAGTAATTCAATTGAGATTAGATTCCTAGTTTAAATCAAACTCTAACACTCTCAAAACCATTGCTAACTTCTTCTTCTCCACGACTCATTCAAAAAGCACAGGTGCGTTTTGAATGAAAACCAGATTTTCTTAATTTAACAAATTAACCTAATTTTTAATGAAATTACAAAAAGACCCCTCCCATACATACTTAGTCTTATAATTAATTTCTCATTAAACCCCCACTTCTAAATTAATTATAGAAATTCTCATAATTAATTAGCATTTACAATTAATCTACTACTTAATTAATCTTATTTAATTAAGCTTACATAAATGTATTTAATATTAAAAATAATTATATAAGGAGGAAATTACTGTTAAAGGTTTTAGGTCGTTACAGAGAGAGAGAGAGAGAGAGAGAGAGAGAGAGAGAGAGACTTCTACCAAATAAAAGAGAGTATAAGCGGAGGGTGGAGCTGCTGCGGCAATGGCCACAACAGCCGGTTTGAGAGAGAGAGAGAGAGAGAGAGAGAGAGAGGGTCTGTAGGAAAGGAGAAGGGGAAGAAGAAGAGGAGAAAGTGGAGAAGAAGAAGAAGAGGGGGAAGAATAGAGCTGCTGGCGCTACATTGGCAGTGGGTAAAAAAAAAAAAAAGAGAAAGAAAAGAAAGGGGTTGTTAACTCAGGCGGGAAGGTGCCTCTTGGTCTGAAATGAAAGGGGTTGAGGATTGTCGTCACCGATGGAGCTGGGTTCGTCGGAAGCCACCTCGTGGACAGATTGATTGGACGGGGAGACACGGTCGACAATTTCTTCATGGGAAGGAATGGAGAAGACGAAGTAAAATTTCTCCCAAAATTTTTTACGACTTGAATGACCGGTGGAGAATGGTGTTGAGGATTGGGATGCCCTAGCACAAGAATGGAGCAGACGAAGTAAAATTTCTCTCAAAATTTTTTACGATTTGAATGCCGTCACTAAAGGGCATTCTTGTCATTTGTTGACTCTGGTTCAGCCCATGATTGAACCTCAAGTTTAAAACTAAGGTTTTTTTCATCTTTTTACAAGAAAAACTAACGGGGTTAGCGTTTCTGTTAGTGTAGGGGGTATATGAGACCTGACAGTGAACCAGAGAGGGGACAGTGGGATTTCAGAAACAAGAGGGTATTTGACTGAAATTGTCAGATTTAACAGGGGTCAAAGTGAATTTTTCCCAATATTATATTATATGTAACAATAATCATCAACTATAATATTAACGCATTTGTATTGTTAATGCGAAATTGTGCTGCTTGACCTGCTTTAAGCCGTTGATCGAGATCGAGTTCCTTAAAGGGGCGTAAATCGTGCAAGCACGTGACGACGTCGTGTGTCGGTGGTTTCCGCTTTGCCCGGAGTAGGATAAGGTCTTGTATGGGCACGTGGGACGTCCCAACCGTCCGCCTAAACAGTTGGGCGGCTATTCGGACGGCGCTACGCCGATGATCGACAAACATAAAAAGAGAAGAAGCAGAGGAGAGAAAATAACCAATATAGAGAAGTACACATAATTTTTACGTGGTTCTGCAATATGCCTAGTCCACGGGGGTCGCCTCATAGGAGGTCTTTTTTACTATTTAGAAGTATAGAGGATACAGTGAACATCCCAATCATACAGGGATGAAGAAGGAAATAAGAAAGAAATGAGGGAGAGGAAGAGAAAGAGAGATGGATGGAAAGAGATGTTTCCTTTGGATACAAGAAGTCTCAAGCAAATGCAATCTTCCTTCCTTCTTCTTTTCCTTCTAATGTTCAGAGATGCTTCAAATTTTCCAATTTTTCAGATCCCTTCTTCTTGTGCTGAAATAGTTTTTAATAGCCTTGTCTTACTTGACCTAAAAGTCTTGAATGAGAATGTGACATGTGGATGGTGAGTCACCATGTAGATAGCTTATAACAGAAATATTTTATGCAGGAGAGTCACATGTAGATAGTTTATAAAAATATCTGATGGAAGGTGAGTCACATGTAGATAGCTTATAACAATCGGGTCGGACCGGGTTGGACCGAGTTGACCAAGTAATACTGGGTTAGATCGGGTCAGATCGAATTGAACCAAGTTTGATCGGGTTGAACCGGTTGAGCCGGGTCAGACCAGGTCAAGTGACCCATTAAACCCATGGTCCAAAGGTCAAGCAGGTGACACGTGGCCGCTTAATTAGGTCACTGGATTATCAATACTAATATAAGCTTTTGTACGAGTCGAGTCTTTTACGAGCCAAGCCTTTGGCAAGCCAAGCTTTTGCAAGCAGAGCCTGAACTCAAAATTTTTTAACAAGCCTGGCCCGACCGAGCAAGCTCGAGCCGAAGTAGACAAAGCTCGACTTGGCTCGTTTACAACCCTAAGAATAGCGATGGTAGTTGGGTAAGTTAAATGGGTAACCCACCTAATTATCATCCATAATCTAGTCAGTAATAGGGGTGTGCATAAATGGGCTAGGCTGCACGTGCCAGCCTGATATCAAGCTGGACACGGCACGCTAGCGTATCGTGCCAGACCTGAGTTCATGGCCCACAACGTGTTTATGGTCCGAACACGATTGAGGCACGATCACAATTGATTTTGGCCAGAATATAAGCAAAAGCACAGACCCGCCCCGAACTGATACTAACCTTATCGCACCGGTATGGCACGCCCGGCCCATTTGTGCACCTTGACTCATTAGTCTTTTTGGTGATGGACCGGAACAACATCGATCCATGGACCCACACATCCGAAGTCAAAACCGAGGGGAGGAAACGGGTTTCCAAACCAGATCGTTGTCCTTCTCCTAGTCAAACCACAATACCACAAATATATTCTTTTTATTATTAAAATAATGATAGATATTTCTAGTAACAGAAGAAACCGTGTGCAAAAGCAGACAACTCCAACAGATTAATCCAAACACTACCAATCTAACAAATCCAATTGTAAAAGTAAAAGCGAATCAATGGGCAAGAGTCCATCTTCTCACTTTCTTTCTTTCTTTCTCTCACATATTCACATAGTATAAATATATTTCCTTTTCCATTAAAACATGCAATCTCATCCTCCTAACAAACAATTCTCAATTTTAGTTTCATGGCTTCCATTGTTCTTCTCTTGTCCGAAATTTTCCGACCCGAACACACAGACCCTTTTTCTGGAATATCTTCATCTGCTTCCCATGGTGCTGCTTCTGCTTCTTCTACTGAAAAATGGGTGGTTAAGAAACCATTGCGAAGTTCTGTGGAAATCGACATTAAGCTGGATCCTGCTGAAGTTTTGCTTGAGCCCAGAGTCTGCATTGAATTGGGTTGGATGTAAATTTGTTTCCCTTTTTTTTTCTTTTTCTTTTTTTATTCATGTTTGATGTATATTAATTTGTTTAAAGAAGTGACAAAAAAAAAAAACGTTTTGGACTAATTTCTTCTTTGAAGATAACTTTCCATGCTATGGAAATCCACAACAAATCAAAAAGTTCAAGAACATGATTTTTGATGGAGAATTGCTACTATTCCCTTCGACTCTAAGAATCGATGACTAGATCATCAATACTTGTCGAATGCCTCAGTAGCATCAGTCTCCACATAAAATCAATCTCTCTCTCTCTCTCTCTCTCAATTAACAAAGTCCCCAATCCTACCAGGCCAAGCATATAGGCATGGACGCATGGTTGGTTGTCTCATATATTGATGAGAACCTTAAGATGTGAAAGATTTGCTTACTAATTAACAATTTTGGACGAAAGAAATTGTTTGACAGAAATCAGAGAATCACCCATCCACATCAGAAAACTATTCAGATCAAATCACCGAAAGAAATTTTCTGTAGCATCTGCATACAAGTGATAACAATAATTCTTATACTACAAACTACAAAAAAAAAAAGAGAAAAGTAGCTTCTAATGAACCTAGCTATGTTTGAGCTTTTTAAAAAAGCAGATTGAAAATGGGTGAAAAGTGGGCAACTATACATGTGGGCCAATACCTTTTGGCAAAATGAGGATGGGTTTAGAAATCTTCATAAAAGAAGACAAACAAAACAATGGTGATGCTGATTGCAGGCCAGGGTTGTATAGCATGAAGACAAATTTGCCAGGTGGCAAAAAAAAGAAAAAAGAAAAATCTAACCGACGAGAAGTTGTGGCTGTATAGCCACATGCACCCGAGAGCATTTCGGCTGCTCCCTTTTGGCTGTTCCAACAGCTGATGGATGCCACGTCAGCCATTTCGAGGGGTCTTCTTTGAATTTCGAACATTTCGAAGGGCCTTTCCATGTACCCACTCATTCTTAATTAACATCCAAGTTGGAACTGGCAAAAAACAAAACCATGAATAGTTAAAGCACCACCATCAAATTCAGTTCCTTTAAATTGCACGGTTGTGTTGATAGATGTGTTGTGGGGTAGAATGCTTTAAAGATGATGTTCTCAAAAATATCAAATCAGGCCCGCCGGTAAGGATATACAGTTATCAGTCAATAACAATGAGATTATTGATCTTAATAGATGTAGTGGAGGTAATTTGAATGCTTATTTAGAAGTATTGGATTGAAATAAGATGCATCGTGCATACAGTGCCTTCAAACGGGGTTAACTTGGAGTTGGGCTTATAATATATATTTATTTATGCTCAATAAGATCTACAAGACTCACCGATTCGCTGTGAAGTAGACATTTTTCAGCCGTTTAAGATCGTTTATACCCTTGAAACACCTTAGGTTTTTTTTTACCCTTTTAGTAACTTTTTGCTTTAGCGATTTTTTTAGTAGTTTAGGGCTTATTTCGAGTAAGAATGCGGTTATAAGTAGGGAAGATGTTTTAGAAAAGATACGGAAGTTTATTATTGAAGTGAAAAAGTTCTCTTTGTTCATACTGTTCCTAGGGTTTTCTTTGAATCTGAGCAATTCTTAGAAGGTTGTGTATTCTATGACCGGATTCATCAACCCTGTTCTTCTTCAACTTACATCAATAACGCTAATATTGGATTGTGATGAGAGAGTATGTATACTGGTATCATACAAAGAATCAAACTCACACAGGAAGAGGAAGGAAACCATTTTTGTCAGATATATATGATGGAGCTTCTTTCCTCAGGAGGAATTCATCAAATTGAATTTCCATGGAAAAGCTTCTTCTATTTTCTGATAGATTAATATCAAACCCTACTATTCAGAATTGACCTCTAGAGACAAAGTGACAAGAACTAGCCCAAGGTTACCTGCAAGAAAAGCAAGTTACTATTCTCAAAGGAATGAAATACAAATTAGAGAGAGAGAGAGAGAGAGAGAGAGAGAGAGAGAGAGAGAGACGTCTAAATGCTGAAATGAGGGAGAGATTGCAGTTAAAGCCCAAAGAGGAAATGTTGCTGGAAATTCCAATCCATCCCAACAGATTTGAAGTTTCTCAGAATCACAACTTCAATATTCCACTCATAGAACCCATCCATAAAGGATGCAATGGGAAAAGTAATATTCATCTATGTATGTTTATGGATTATTGAGTATGTATCTACTGTATATATACTATATATATTTCCCTGTATATATTTATCTTCCACAAGACTATCCCAGTTCTCTCTATCCGGAGAAGTCATGGAGCAACTGTACTCCCATCAAGTTCCTATAAGGCAAATTGTGTCCTTCTCCTTCCAAAATCGAGTACTGAACTGGTTGGCAGTCTTCAATTTCGTCGTCCCTAGGGAAGATGAGAGAGTGATGCGATGTGGGTGAGAACGCAAGGTTCACCCCTCTCGCGCCGTGCTGTTGCAACCCCAGTGTTAGAGAGACACCATTGCCGAAACTCTGATGAGCGCCGCCGCCGTTACTGTAAGAGACGGTCGTGCTAGGCGCATGGTTGTATGACGAGAAATCCAAGTCTATGACACCAAATGGTTCCCCAACTCTCCCAAACTGGTGATGCTGCTGCGGTGGCGGTTGTTGTTGTTCTTGATGTTTGTGGTGGTGGTTTCTGTGGTTCTTGATATCATTGTCCTCATGGTTGTTATTGATGATAGAAGAGAGACACTCAGAGTCGATTCGAGCTAGCTGATCTGCTGTTGGTTTCTGATCCTCGGAATGCCGTCGGGAATTTAGATTAGGACTGTGATCATCTGGACTTGACTGATCGCCGACGTGGCCTGTAACTGTAATCCCATTTGAGGAGGCTATGTTGTCATGCTCCTTTGTTTCTTCTAAGTACATCTCCTCTACCATTGGCTTCCATAGCCTCACCCTTGCATTGATAAACCAATTCGAAACCTGTAGAACCATATTTATATGCAAGATTTTTCTTAATTCTTTTGTTCTATATCACACAAATATGCGTAATCACACGCGCACACATACATTGATGATATATACAAGTTGATGAAAAGAAAATAAGTGAGAAATGTGGATGTACCTGGCTTCTTGAAAGACCTGTTTGGCGGGATAAGATGTGTTTATCAACATCACTTGGATACCTGCAATTTTTATTAAGGAAACAGTTCAGAAGTTTGTATTCATACTGCAAATAATGTTAGAGAGAGAGAGAGAGAGAGAGAGAGAGAGAGAGAGAGAGAGAGAGAGAGAGAGAGAGGTACATGGGTCCTACAAATGAGAAGCAGAGACACAGATATTTCATAGATGGCTAAGAGAAAACCACAAGAAGGATAACTGTTTGGAATGGAACATATAGTACAAATGAATCGTTGTTTATGAGTGAAGATAGATAGAAACCACCAAAATACTTCTGGGTCTTCTTCCTTCTAAATGATTAGAAGTTCATAACAACTACACAGAAGAACTGCAGATCTTGTTTCCTGTTTCTTTGTTTTCAGAAGAATAAAAGAAAAGAAGAGTACTTACGGGTGGAGGAAATGCTCAAACAGCCAAGCTCGAAGAACAGACACTGATCGTTCAGGAAGTCCTCTTTGTGGCCTCCATGGATGACTCTCAAGAACACTCATCTGCTGAATTGCTTTCTGTTGTCTGAGGGTTTGATCAAGAAGCCTGAGTCTCGGTGTCTCACCTTTACTAGCCCCCGGTGCAATTGGATCTTTATCTCCCATTGCCTTCTTGGTGGCCTGAATCTGACCCACAATCCCATCTCTTAGACACCTGAAATGCCTCGACATAGCTTTCGAAGCCAACGCCGAGTAGACCTTCGCAGCTCCATTACCTGCAACCACTTCAAAGGACGAAACCACAGACTTCATCTGATCACAGTAATGCCTGTATCTTCTATCTACCTGAAGAACAAGATCATGGAGTTTAAAATTAATGAGAATTAAACTGAGACGCCATTAAAATTGCAGGAATAGATGTTTCTGAAATTAAATGGAATACCCAAATCGATCAACCACCCACCCATAAAAGTAGAGCTTTAATTTGTTTCCATTATTATTTCAGATTGAAACAATAAAAAAAAAAAAAAAGAAGAAAAGAAAGATCGTTTTTTTTTTTTGGGTAGTAAAATAAGTGAAAAGAATATAAATCTTCAAGCATGGAGAGCAATTTAGTTTTTCGTTTCTGCAAATCGAGGAGGTCTAGAGAGTTAGGAGATTGCTTTCTTGAATTCTCTTGATCTTCCAATTGATTGGTCTTACGGAGCTTCTGCTTCTGTGTATCGTCGGTTTGCTTTGTTCTGAGGCTACAGAACTCGTTCAGAAGTTCCTGAGCAGGAGCCAAGTACTTCGAGTTCTTGAGCTGGAAGTTGTTTAAATGATGAAGATTATTAGCAGAGTTTCCGAAAACCCCATCTTGCAAGATTTGATTTTGTTGAAGATTAGCAAATTTCCCGAAGAACCCATCTCTCGAATTCGTCGAAATAAACCTTATATCATCATCTTCCTGTCGATGTTGATGATGATGATGACTGGTTCCTTTAAGCTCGAAGGAAAGCTTGTCTGAAGCCAGAGAAAGTGAGAGTCCTTGACTCGGCCGATCGTTTGCTTCACAGGGAAACTCCTGCCAAGCCAAGTGATGATCAGGTGCAACGATCAGATTCTGATCATTCGTTGTTGTTTCAGAGAAATCATGTGGATAAAAATCGCTCTGATCACCATCATCATGTTCGTTGATCATTGTCTTTGAAGTAGATGATTGTCCATGGTCGCTTGCTTTCCCGAAGAACAACCCCTTCCACGACGACATAACCGAGTTAACTTCTCTTTGTTGCTGCAGATTTTTTGAAGGAAACCCTAACATGTCCATACCTGTAGTCAAGTTGAAGAGCTCTGGATTAGAATCAAACCCTTGCATCTGATTCACCAGATGAGGATTATGATGCGAAACACCCGAGTAGCAAAACCCAGAAGATGAAGAATCCATATTGTTGTTTCTGCAGGCTTTATCTTCTCGGGATTCACGAGCCATATATATATTAGAGAGAGAGAGAGAGAGAGAGAGAGAGAGAGAGAGAGAGAGAGACCAGAATTCTGCTTGCTCTTGCTGCTGTTTATACTGTTCTTGATGTTGATTTCGCAATTATAAATTTCATCAAAAGCCAGTATTCAAATGACTGGAGATCCAACAACCCCGCCATTGAAACACAATTTCTATCAGCAAACTCCCTTTTTTTTTCTTCAGGGGTTCTTGCTTTCTGATTATAGAGAGTGGTGGTGGTGGTGGAGGAGGTGGTGGCGGAGAAGGGAGGAAAGCACTAGATAGAACCTATAGTCCTGATTTGGAGCTTCTCTTAAATGACCCAACATAGTACACCATGAAAATTAACCTAGAAAAGAAGATCAGATATCTTCCTCAGAAATGGAAGATCAGATAGAGGTGATGATGACATCAACGCTATGATCATTTGATCTCTCTCTTTCTCTCTAGCCCCAAGTGGGTCAATGCTCCAAGACACAAAAATCCAAAATAGAATTCTCATAAATCAAATCTTCTGATCAATTATTTCAAACCCCATTAAATTAACTTCAAAAAAAAATAAATATATAAACAAGTAAATAAAATATAATTTTAAAATTAAATAAAAAAATCCTTTTTTTTTAAATAATAATAAGTAGTGATGAATGATACCTGACCAGCCAAAGCAGAAGAGACCGTTTTCAGTTTTGCCTGCTGGTACAACACACTACAAGCCGCCACATGACCTGAACTCCTCGAACACAAACCTATATCCTCCCAAGATCAATCTTAAAAGAAAAATTAAAAAAGATCTCAAAAAAGTTTTTTTGTTTTTTAAAAAAACACATTAAGAATAGAGATCTTATGTGAACACGAATCCCCATGTGTGAACCCAAGTAAGAGAGAGAGTACTTATTCTCAGGCTTTTCAGATGGGTTTTTGGGGTTTAGTGTTGATGAGTCTGTATTTGTTTCTCTCTCTATGTGTTCTTCAATCTAGAGAGAGAAATAATCACAGAAGACGAGGAGGATGAGAGAGAGAGTGGGATGTTTCTACCAAAAAAAAAGTGAGATGAGTGAGAATAGATGCTGCTTGTAAATTAGTACAAAATTATCCAAAAAAAACAGAGACTGTAAAGGAAATCAGATGAGGTGGTCCTCTCTTTCCAACTAATTACATTTATAGCTCCCATTAAAGGACCCGACTCATCCTCTCTCTCTCTCTCCTCTCTCCTCTCTCCTCTCTTATGAAGTGGGACTGCATCTCCATTTTTATTTTCAAATTAAAAAATATATATATTTATTTTCCTTTCTTTTCCTAAGCTAAGACTAAGCAGGTGGTCCTATCACGCTATCTCCGCCGCTTGCCTTTTCCTTACCCTTTCCTTTATCATTTAACACTGCCCCCTATACTATGCTGACGCTATACATATTTGGCCTTTTCTCCACTCCTGTTTCTTCTGCTAAACATTTCGCAACTATATACGTGTGTATACACACGTATATATATATATATATATATATATATATATTACTCCTATGCTTACAAATGTTTTTTTGCCTTGTTACTTAACGTAATTAAATGTCATTGGTCGTCAATCCTTTTTTTAACCTAGTTTGGTGAATAAGCTAACCTGTTACTCCCAAAAAAATTATTTATACTCTGAACTCTTGAGGTTTCTGATAATTGCAATTAGACTCTCTGAGATTTTTAAAATTATAATAACATTTTTTGTCGGTACAAAAGACTACAGGGCAGGTTCGAAGTAGGTTTTGACAAATCTTAACCCGCTCTTAAAAGAGCCCTAATACCAAATCCACACCTAACCTTGTTGGGGCGGTAGAGGGGGTGGATTCGACCCCGACTACAAGGTTTTAAAAAAATTTAAGTTAAATTTTTAATATTTTAAATATATTTACTTATAAAATATAAATTTATACATAAAATATATATTTAAAACATAAGTGAATGGCAATAGGATGGGTTAGGGATGGGTTGAACCAAACCCTAACTTGACTCATGGATTACCAAACCCTAACCATTAGGGGCGGGGCAAGTCGGGTTACTCATTTAACCCAGCTCATTACTATCCCTATTCTTTTGAAACCTCAAGGGGTCAGTGAATTAACGATATAGAACCATTGATTGATATACGCCTAATAAAGAGTTGAATGACTTAAATAAGATGGATAAACCTTAAGTCTAAAATATCCCTCTTATTCTCTCAACTAAAGAATTACTATGCTCTAACGTCATATTTAAATCATTCATAAAAGAGAAAAAATGAAAAACACGTCAAACGATTGATGATGAACGGTTTATAAGGAATAAATATATCAAATAATGATTCAAGATTGTTAGTTGACAGACTCCCTTAAAGTTTTTGATGAAGGATATTATTATAATTTCAAAATTTTTACGAGGTCTAACTAAAATTATCAGAAACCTCATAAGGTCAAAGTGGAATTTTCTTTTTTATTTCTAAATTTTTCTTGCAGTTAAAGTATAGCTGCTTTAGAGAGAGAGAGAGAGAGAGAGACTCTCGTTAAAGAGAGTCTGAAAAGTAGTTACAGTTACGGAGGGATTAAAGTAGTTTTTCATGTTCAGATGTTTACAAGAAAGAAAAGAGTGTGAGATTTGTGCTCCAATCTATCAATCTGCATGGGACCATCCAACTTTTTCGCATACCATTGCATTAATCCTCCAATAAGTCAGCTGCCACTCATCTTTTTGGATTCAATCCAGTACTACAAACCCTAACTAGCCCAATTATATATATATCCTTTGAGGACCATGAGACCTTTCTTTTTCTTTTATAAAGAGAAAAAGGAAGGTAAAACTAATAAGTAAACAGGAGTGGGGTAGGCCCCAATATAGGAGGTCCTCAAGTTTGAAGGCAGTGCCCTTAAGGAATAGTACTTTTAGTAACTTATCACTAACAGCTAACCAAACTAGGTATTAGAAAAAAACCCTAAAAAAAAGCGGTAAGACCCATTATTTAACTAACAGGTTTCTTTTGTTTAAAGGTTTGAAAGTACAAATGCTCCCTTATCCATTCTCAAGTAAAAACAGAATGGAAACGTTTGATTCAAAAATAAATAAAGTTCAGTAAACATCAAGAAAAAGAAATTAAAAAAAAAAAAAAAAGATAAAAGATAAGCTAACTGATCAGTAAAGGAAACTGACATGTATTTATATCACAAGTGAACAATTAAGTACCCTTTGTATACAGTCAAGTCCCTATATGCCTCCTTCCCTTGTTAGTACACTGCAACCATTGATTCTGTTGACTTTTTTTTTTTCATAGTTTATGAAAAATTTGTTGACCATCTCCCTAAATTTAAAACAAATCAAATGGATGCAAATGAGGAAAAAGAGAGCAAATTGAACTTCACTCTTCCGTCTCGCACATAGCCAGTAACTCACTCACCCACCTACTTACCATCGTAGACCTTTTGGGAGTGTGGCATTATGTGGGACGCACGAGCCTGGCGAAGAGGCAACTCGAGCGACAATATGTCTTGGTTAGATACGAATCGTCAAACTTCTTTTATTTGGTTTAGTGACGACACCCAAAACTTTACCATTATCCTAAGTGACATCTTGAGAAACTTCACTCTTTAACATAATAATTTACATCCTATCCACGATATTGGAGAAGGGAATGCGATTTGAGCAGAGTTATTTGATGTCTTGTCAATGTTAAGGCCAGACATAGTAATTATTGAATTATACAATCGTAGAGGTGGAGAGAGATTCATCTTCCTATGGCCTTGTGACCAAATTATACGTCATAGTGTTCTTAGGGACTTCGTCATTTCGAGCCTTGTCAAGTGGGTTGAACATCTTGTTTTCTCATGTACATTGGTTAGTCAATTCTTTAATGTTGTCTAGCGAAAGGAGAAGAGAAGAGATTGGAGTTATTCAAGGATGCTGTCAAAAGAGATACTTGTGCGGGTCCTTGAGTTAGGTTGGGAGCCAGGTATTTATTAAAATGGTTTCAATTTTGTGTATTTTGTCAAACCTTGTTGTCCCTTGTTGCCACTCCATAAGTGGGCTACCTTTGTACTCTCTTTATATATATTTGTGGTGGCACGTGCAGTACTGTACGTGAGAGAGTTTATTCTAAAAATAGTTAATGAAACATGAGAAAATTTCATATTTTCAAGCAACTAAAGCCGTGAAAATAAGAAATTACTAATAATAGTTAAAGTTCTAGCATAATGGTCCATTTTTTTTTATTAAAAATCATAATGATCAACATTGGATCATCCAATCTGACTCGTTTGAAACTAAGTCAAATCGTCTGAATTTGACGATTTGACTTGGTTTCTGACCGAATCAGAGAGCTTCAGCAATTTTTGGGATTGTGATTCATCTCGAGCCGATCCCGAGTTGCATGGGCAGATCTGACTCGGGGTCGGCCAATACTTAACACTATGCCCATAATCATCCATACAACCTATTTTTCTTATCTTAAAAAACATATGAAAAGATAAAATTGTTCCTATAAATATTTGAAAATATTTTATATTACGAGATCACTCTTGGGAGGATTAAAAAAAAAAGAAAAGGTTAGTTTTTGGCAACTCTCCGAGACTCTCTCTACATATAGATAAATATAATATACGTTTTTATATAAAAAAAAACAAAAGAAAAATGAAGGAGAAGAAGAAAAATAATCAACTATTTCAAAACAAATCTGATTTGAACGAGTGAAATCTTTCCATGTAGGAACTAACGATGAGGTAGAGTGCAAGGAATCATTACTCCTCCTGGAAGTGGTGGTGTGCCTACGTGGACGTTGGAGTAAGATAACGGAGAAGCTGACTGTGTGTCTCGACACTGAGCATCTTTCTACGTCCCCACCAGTATTGGAAGCGTCATGGGGTTGGGTCCGGGTCCTGTGGAAAACGAATGGCTACAAACCACTAAGTCGATCCCACGCGCATCTTCTTCCCCGTCTCTTTTTAATTTATTAATTGTGGGCCGGTGGTCCCCACCACCACCACCAACACCAAAGACAAAAACGGGTTCAGGACCACCCGATCCCTACCTCCGTTACATGATTGGTATTATGCTTACGTCATCATATCTTGTCCCGATCGTCAGTTTTGTCGGGTTCCGCAATTCCCAAATCCATCGTTTTTTACTTCCAGGTGTACATTCATAAGTTTCGGTTTCAAGAGACATTTGCCACGTGGCAAAAAAAACTGTTTTTCCATGTGAAACTTAGAAAATAAAAAAAAAATTAAATGTTCATTGATTCATGATGAAAAACCTAACTAATGACATCTATTATCTTTCGGTAGTAGTTGATCGTAAAAATCGGTAGATAAAAGAGGATTAACACTTAATCATAAGAACACGTGTCAATACCTGGTTAGCTCGTCGATCTCAAAGATCCCTAATCCGTATACCCGTCTCACTCTGGCCTAAACCACAGGGGCCGTTCCAAAGTGAGGTTTCCTAAGACCCAAAGAACTTG
>JAUPMG010051796.1:0-13860 GCA_031762675.1 Pachysandra terminalis | reverse complement strand
AATTCAAAGTTGTATATATGGGTTGTCTCAGGCAGGTCAACCCCTCTGGCTGCTATATCTGTTGCAACCATTAGAGAGCCTCTTCCTTGCCTTGCTTCCTGCATTCCGGAAACGGAGATATTAAAACATATCGCATCGTTCATCTCTAGGTAAAAGAAAGATGCTGGGTACGAGAGCTTCGGCTAACTAAAAAGATGAGCTGAATAGTGAAATTCTAGAACTGCTGTAAATCATTCAACTCAAGAAAGATACTTTAAGGTTCAATTCCAGTAGTTGGTACCAATTGCCTAATTGCACATCTAGAGAACATGTTTTATCAATTAAGTTTTGTGTTAAGAGATATTGGGTGGTTCATATTCGCTAGTCTCTAGATCCAAGGGGGAGGGACATGAGGGGCCCCATGGGAAGAGGTCCCTCCCTGGGTTACGGATAACTCGTTGTGCCGGGTCAGTACCATGGGGTCGGGGGTGAGGGGGGCAGAGCCCCCTGTGATACTGTAAGGGCATATTGGGAATTTTTCCTATATACTGGATAGGAGTATTAGTTATAACCCTAATTCGTTTTTGTCATTGTGTGGAACCTTCTTCTCTCCCGTGGACGTAGGCTTTGCCGAACCACGTATATCTTTGTGCATTGTTTTGATCTTTGTTTTACTGTGTTTATTCTTATTATTGCTTGATCTCAATCAACATTTTGCATATTCAAGGCTAATCATATTCTTTAAAATTATAGAATTGGCTTATTTTATTTGGCTTGGAACATCTTTCCCTGAAGAACTGAAGAGTACTTACTGATAATGAAGCCGTTCGTGAATTAAAATTCATGTCTTCCTCCAGAAGATGAAGGATATCAGAATGTTCTCTGTATGAACTTTTCAAAAACTCCATCACACTACTTGTTGATGGAACGATTCCAGCCTTTTTTGACCTCTCGGACTGCACAAGTGAATAGATAAACAAATTTAATACACAAGCTTTGACCAAATTTCACATTCACTAAATCAGACAATTATAATGATCTTAAGCAGCTCATCAAATATTTGTCGACTCCAACATATACTAGTTTGATGCCCCAATTCATATGTAGCTTCTCTTTTTCTTTTGATTTCGTGATTCATCAGAAAGGCGAAAACTCGTCTTTTTTCCTTCGACACCTTATTTCTTCCTTTCTTCTTCTTTTTGTTTATTTATTTTTTAATTTTACCCATTTTGTTGCTTATGAGATGTGTACATTATAAACTGAGCAGATGAAAGTTGATTTTTTTTTTCCTTCTAAAGTTAACAAAGTCTAATATTAATAAATAAGTTAAGATGCCGGATCTTTACAGTAAACCAACCAGGTCAATTTTGAGATTTATCAAGTGCGAAACATCTCCTAAGAGAATTTCCCTGATATTCTTAGAGGAAGGGCATATATATGTGAAATTAGTTAATCTGACATTAATTTATAAACATGTGAATCAAGAACAGTCATTGAATTATGATAAAATTTTCAGCATAAATAAATTAACAGATTCAGATACATACATACCTGCTCACCAACAAAAATTATGCCAGACTTAGGTGCATCAACTCGTAGCAGGGATAGCAGAATTTGGTGCCTTTCATTTTTACCACAAATCTGTTGAGTAAGTGCCAGCATATTAGGAAAGCGGTAAAAGGAGGACCATTGTTATTGTCTACAGAACAATGCCAAGGATTAGTCGATTGCCTTAAAGATAAGGGCCGCAACCTAGGGGTGGCGCGCCTAGGGGTGGCAATGGGCCAGGTGACCTGTGCGGCCCAATCATCCTGGCCCTATGATGAGGTGGGGACAAGGGTAAGTAGCCCATAGGGCCTGGCCGAGCCGAAATTTAAGGCCCGGTTGATTTTTTGGGGCGGGTTCGGGTTTATGTTAGATTACCCCGGCCCAGCCCGACCTATACATTACATTTAATTACAATTTTTTTTTATATTGCATACATATAAATATTACATTATCAATACAAATGTCTTATTTTCATTACATAGTTATACTATTTTATAGATTAGTATACTCTAAATCTCAAAACTTTTAGTTTTTTTATAGGTACTTATGAAATATCCTTGTAATTTATAGTTTTTTTTTTAAATTTTAAAAAGTAAACCATTTGAATTTGTAGGGCCGGGCTGAACCGCGCTCGGGCTTGATGCATTTTAAATACATCGGACTCGGACTTACACCTTTGAGCCCGAATGTAGGGTCTGGCCGGGCTTGGGCACACATAAGTAATGTTACCGGCCCGTTTCCACCCCTAGATTACATATTCTAGTCCAGCAAACTAAATATATAACAGAAGAGGTTGGAAATGAAAAGTCCCATAACGTCTTACCACAAATCTGTGATGTAGGCATGAAGGCATGGGCTCGATTGGATTCACATGGACATGAACCACATCATTCTGCCAGAAGTGCAAGAATGAGAAATAAGAATACAAGTCATCTGACCAACTGTCACACTATATTGAAGCTTCTTGAACATGATACGAAAATAGCTATATCAGTAAAACCTTGGTCCATTTCTGCTGTATACAGTCGTATAGAAAATGTCTATGCTGGGGAATGGATGCACTAGCAAAAATAGTCTGACGGTTACCAATGGATGAGTATGATGTCAGAAGCTTTCTGAGAGAATATACTTGCTTTGAGGAATTGAACATGAAATCAACCTAAGCAAATAGTAGAATTAACGTCAGTTCCTTGTATGAAAACAGCTCTAAAATTCCAAAGCAGCCTGGTTGACAAAATAACCAACATACTCGATCACTCTGATGGATAAAAATATACTCATTTGTTTTTAGGTTAAACAAGCATTAGCAATAGAACAGAACTCGTAGAATTTTTAAAGTTCATTTCCATCTTAAAAGCTATAGGTCAATTTTTAACACACTTTAAAATCAGGAGCATAAGAGAAACACTGATATATCAGCCCAATTATATATCAATATTCTTTTATAATTTGTGCCTGTAATAAGCCAAATATTGACACCAATAGACTCTTTGGATTGCCTTTTATTTTACTAAATATAACCGTCAAATATTAGGAGTGCAATGTGTGGGAACACTGTAATGTAGAGATACTGGATGTTGTCTTTTAGTTACCTCATCAATTACCAGCACTTGCATTGCTTCAAGCCTCAAAATCTGTTTCTCAAGCATCTGGCACAAACTCCCCATAGTTGCAACCACCACTGTTGGGGGCTCTGCCTGAAAGAATTACTAAAGCACTTATAAAATGCCCCATATGGAAGCAATTGTTCCTTTTTTTCCCACCAAAAACATTACACCGTTAAAGAACATAAAGCGAGAAAATCAGAAAACAGACAAAAATAAAATATTACACCGTAGAAGAACAAAAATAGCGAGAAAATCAGAAAACACAGTTTAAAAATATCTAAGGATGAAAAAATTGAAATTAGAAAATCTAAGCATGCAATTGTTGATAAAGATAAGGTCTTGCAGGAACCTAATAATCTTCAAAAATCCAGTTGAATTAGTAATTCCAGATCTTGGGCAGAAAAGGTTGTGTAACCCCTTTTCCTAGAATAGGACAATAACAACATGCCTTATCCCAACTAGTTGGGGTTGGCAACATGAATCCTGTTCCAATATCCCAATCTTTCCAAACCACATTTTTGACTGACTCCATCCTGGTCCTTTTTGGTCTTCCTCTCTCGCTCTTAGATCCTTCAATATGCACCCCCATGCATCTTCCCTTTTCCTAGAATAAGTAAATAAAAATCAAAATAGCATTGGTCCTTTATAGCATATGTTCTGACCCATGGATATCTGTACTATGGGTTAATCCAATGACTGAGCAGGTCATAAGAATTATTAACAACAAGAACCTCAAGGCAGGTCAACATGAGTTGTTTCCATCCAAACAAGACCCGCCAGTATAGTGTAAAGGATCCTTCGATCCTGATCTGGATCGGACGATCCAACTCGGGATCGGACCGGGACGATCCTCAAGTCGAAGCCGATCCCTAACGACCCCAAAATGCATCGACTCGGTCTGATACCGATACAACCCGAGCGATCTGGACGAATTGGAACCAAAAAAATTAATTTTGCGGATTGGACCGGGACGATACCCGATCCGAAACTGAGTTTAAACACTATGCCCACCAGGACATAATACTGATACCTGTTGGAAACTGATAGGCATTAGCAGTCATAACACTTTCGGATGACTTATGCATCCATTTGTTGAAAACTTCTTATTTTGGAAGTCACTATAAATGTATGACTCCAAATGTAGCAGAGCAACATATAGAAAGTGGATGGGGTCATGTATCCGGGGGTTTACACTGTCCCCACTAAGTGGAGTCGGGGGTTGCACGTCACCAAAAAAAAATTTAGAAAGTGGAACCAGTAGGTTAAAGATTTCTAGTTTCATTTAGAAGGTTTCAAAACAGAAGACTTTTTATGCATAGTTATTGAGTTCCTTAAAAAATCATAACTTCAGTAAATATCCTACTCGTAAGAAGTGTCCCTCTAGATGCTGCAACTAAAGATGTAAAGTTAATACAAACTAATTAATGTGACAACAGTTAATAAATCTAGGCCTTTTTTTTTCAGGGTAGCATCATGGAAAAGAAATCTAATCGACACAGAATAGCACAGCACCTTTAGCCAAGTTTTGTGTCTTCTCAACATCCCTCCATCTAAAAGAGCCATGACAGTACAGATCTTTGGCTCCAAGTCATGATCCATAGGCTTTGCAGCCAACATACGAGCAACTTTTGTAACCTGGTCAAGGTACCATAGGTAACAACACTAGCAATACATACTTACATATAGACTGTGATATTATTAGTATGAAGCAAAATCTCATGAATGATCTTACTTGCATGCCAAGTTCCCTAGTGGGTACCACGATCAGTGCTTGCACAGCAGATCTTTGAACATTTATGACTGAAAATATCAATAATAGGTATGCCAGGGTCTTCCCAGAACCTGTCTACAGAATCAAACTAATGTATTAGTTTCATCATGACTGAAGGAGTTACAAGCAGGATCTCAGTAATATATGCAGAAATTCAAACATATAGCCAATTGAAAGATATAAACAAAAGACGACAGTTGTGCTAATATCATTTAGACTAGCTACAAAAATGATAACAGCCTATGGTCAATCCAATAGGTTGGGATAAATCCAGTTTCTTTTACCCCATCGCATGTTTCAAACTGATTTGTTCAATGAAGTTCTTTTTACCGTCAAAATAATCCCCCAGGTTGTCTCGGTAACTTAAACACAAAAATGCGTCCCATTGTAAAGTTTGGACATAATTCAAAGAACCCAAGGCAACTCATCAGGATTTTTTCCTTTTTTTTTTTATTTTCTTTTTTAAATGTTACATAAGTTTGTTAGGGTATGTGAACGTTAGTTCACGCCCTCACCCTTCAACAGAATTTCCGTACTACACAGAAAAATCCTGTTGTCAAACAACGTTAGAAGGCATCAAAGGTCTCTATCACGTTTGCTTATGTTTTGCAAGTTATTCTTTATAAATAAAAGAAAAATTTACATCCCAGGAAAGATTCACTAAAAAATTCAATATTCCTCGCAATCACTTGTTACACTTCAGCTTCAATAGAAGCCTCTAAGATCAAGTTAACAGCAAACAAATTGAAATGAAGATGATGGTTTGATAAGCAACTAAAAGTGGTATATTAAACAGCAAAGCAATCAATTGGATAGAGGTGTTAACAAATAGCGAAGATCATGACCATGGTTGCACTGTGCACCAGAGATTTTCACTGATCTTGCAATGGCCAATTCTTTACACTTATGAATATGTTATAACTTATAAATTCCATGTAAGAAGTTCATCTTGCAATCATATCAAACATCATAAAGTAACCTGAGCATGAAGTATGCAATCCCGTCCAGATAGCAGAATTGGTAAGGATTGCCGCTGCACATCTGTTGGTACAACAAATCCAAGTTCTTCTGCCCTGCATTTATATAAGAACAGAAAGAGTCATAAAAAAAAAAACTATTAATCATAAACTGAGTTGCAGGTATGCATTCTTTGATTTTTTGAATAAAAATTTGAGTCCTCAAAGAAAGAAACATGAACAATGAAGTAATATTGTGAATCTCCTTGGTTCTGCAACTAAATAGATATAACATGAATCTGTTCCCGGATAGTAAGCAAATCGACAAGCTTTAACTTGTCAACTCGATCAAATTCACACTACAACTACCCAAACTAACTAATAATCATGGAAACAGGAAATTATTTTATACAAAATCAAACACCAAAAGATGAAAGTTCTCACAAACCTAAAAAAGAGGAAAAAATAATGAAATTGAGAAAAATCAAATCAATTTTTTTCTTCAATGAAGCTGAATTTCGCTGAGAAATATTGAAAAGAAACAAGAAAATTCCTTCAAGAAACTTACTTTCGCAGTACATGTTCAGGAACTTGTCCTTCACAGATTTCTCGAATCGTCAAAGATCTCTCTGCAATCTTAGCCGTCTTAGGTAAACAAGACGAACTTAAAGGGGCTTGTAAAAACCTCGAATTGAACGTAGAGCTAAAAACTCGATTTCTCCAATTAATGGAAGTTGAACATTTAGGGTTAGGGTTTTCTGTTTCGGATACAGAACAGCCATGGCCAATTTTCTGGGAAGAAACCCATGGAAGGGAAGGAGGAGCAGAAAAACTAGCCATTGAGAGTAGAAATAAACCCGAGCCAGAACAATATTTAGATAACGAAGATCTGCTTTTAATGGCTGTGATCTTCCGAGGGGGGCGGGTCTACTTAAAGAGTGGGTCCCGTGGATGAACTACAGACTGGCTAACGTACGCCGACGGTGATCAATGCATCCATCTGGATCGGATTATCCAATGTTTCAGAATTTCCTAATCGGTCTTCGGTTGTAGCTTTGCTTTGGTCTTCTTTCCGGATTTTTCATTCTCTAGTTGTACCGGCTTTTAGGCCCGCTTAGGACAGTTGCCGGCTTTTAGGCCCGCTTAGGACAGGTGTCGATCTCGGATCACATGAGATTTTCTGTGATCCAGATCACAGAAAATTTCATCAGCCGAACAAATTGATCTCGAGACGCGCAATGACGAAATTACAGAGAAGCTCCAATTTTTAAGATTCTGTTTGGCTGCCAAGAATCAGAAAGTTGATTACGAAAGTAATATGTCACAAAAAAAAATAATATTTTAGAAAGTGGAATTTAATTTTTTATCAGAAACATGTATTACTATAACAGAAAATTTTGATTTTAATGTTTTTTTTTTTTTTCATAGAAAAAGATAGATAAAACAGTTAGAACATACAGTTTACGCCGAGCGGGCATTACAAGAAGAGACAAAACGACTAAATGAACACCCACGCCTATCGTCCTTCTGAAGGGAAGTAGAGCATCCTGAGGAGTATGACTCCAAGTAAACGAACATTCCTCTAAAGCTACATTAGGTAGCTTGTCAGCAATAACATTTGCTTCATGGTAAATATGATTGATATGATTGATAAGGTACAGTGATAAGAATTTTGGCATTATTAATTAGACTCTCCGACTTTCACGCGCAAATAGATTTATTAGACAACTCCATCAATATTTGCTTTGAATCTCCTTCAATGATGATATTCTTGTAACCCATATGTAGTGCAAGTTTAAGACCCTCTGAATAAGTTGTACCTTCTACTATTAAGATTTCAGTGATGCCCAACCGCCACGCAGTACCACATAGAAATTGATCCATCTCATTTATGCAAACCGCACCTACACCCGCCAAGCCCGGACAACCCTTAACAACACCATCGAAATTAATCTTTATAAATTTTGACTGCGGAGAAGACCAACGAACATAAATTTCAACATAAGGCCACTAATCCATACTTGTAGGCACATCCAAACCCAGTAAGTGCTGTAAATTCTTTTGGAGTTTCTGCAAGCAAAAGAGAGTGTTAGATAATGAAGGTGGCTCACCCTCAAATATAGCACTGCTTCTAGTGAGCCAGATAGTCCATAAAAAGTTGGCTAGAAATGCGGGGAGATTACGTATATGAGATGGTGAAGGGCCCTTGGCTCAATTTATAATCAATTTATAATCTGAAGCATCCAACCTTTGAAGTCACAACAACATGAAGGATTGATGTGCCCTCCATGTTCTGCAAACCACATAGCTCGAGTGAATGGGCACTCAATGAAAAGATGAAACATGTTTTTATCTTGAGTATTGCAAAGAAAACAGATCTCACACGCAGAGCCAATCCAGTGACTAAGGAGATCACTTGTAGGTAAGACCAAGTGAGCACACTTCCAAAGGAAGAACCTCAATTTCTAAGGACAAGGCAGGTGCCAAATCTTGTTCCACATAATATCATACACATCTGAGTCCTGAGTGTCAAGAAGAAGTTTATAGGCAGAGGATATAGAAAAGTTACCAATACTGGTGCAACTTCAGATTAGCTTATCTTGGCTCAGTGTTTGAGCAATCGGTATAGCCTTAATAACCTCAACAATTTTACTTGGCCATAAAGAATCTAGTAAGGAAGAATTCCAAATCTTAAGTTAGGTACAATTAAGTCTGAATCAAGAGTCATACCCTGAATGTGTTCACATGATTTTGATGTTTTGTTATAATACGAATGATTGATTTTTTTTGTCATCTACCTACTTTACCTTTCATTGTAGAAAGAAAAAAACTTTGGTGAAGGGTAGGATGGGAAACACACTCTTCTCCTCACATTTTCATTTTCGTTTCCCACAATCCCTTTCCTTTTTTATCGAAAAACAAAAGAGGACAATTTTTCTGTAATCAAAGCATAGTTTTAAATTTCGGATTTTACTACAATTTCAGAGAGACAAACGAAATCGAAATATCTGAAATTTTTGGATATTTAGAAGAAAAATATTTTTTTAATTTAAATATTTGAACGAAATAAAAGTCCAAAATTTTGGATATTTTGCCGAAATAAATTCACTTTTTTTATTTAAAGTATTTTAATATAGACTTAATTTTAGCCAATTTTTTTTTAATAAGTACTAAGTAATAAATTCTAAAATATAAATAATAAAGTTAGTCAACAAAAAGAAATATCTTCATTAAAATATGTATTATTTATGAACGTACAAATTTAAAAAAAACAACAAATAATATTTTGATTAATAATGTGAAATAATACAAGGTTTACAACTAATAAATACAATATTTATGTTACAACATCCAAAAAGTATACAAGTATCCAAAATATATTTGATTCAAATTCTAACATCTAAAAAAATACAATGTATAAAAGTTTAAACTGAAATTTTAAACTTTATTTATTGATTTTCTTCAATTTATGCGGGTACGAAAAACCATTTGTGTAACTATATAAGGAAAAAAATAATAATTAGTAATAATATTTATTATAAAGGAGTTTTTTGTTTTTTTTTTTGGTAAATATTACAAGGGAGTTGGGACTTGGGAGCTTTGGATAAAAAATTAATGGTGAAAAGAATGAAAATTTGATGATAATTATAGAGTTTTAAATGTAATTTTTTACTTTTAACTAGACTTTTGAATTCATTTCGGCCGAAATATCCGAAATTTCAGCCAAAATTTTGTTGAAGAAGTGCAGATTTCAGGCGAAATAGAATTGGGCAAAGTACAAATATTTCGTTGAGATTTCACCAAAATTTCGTCAATTTCGCTCACTTATTTTGTGAAATAATTCAACCCAAAATAATGTCATTTCGCATTTCGTCAACCATATCCGAAACTGAAATTTCGACGAAATTTAAAATTACGAGTCAAAGAAATTTGACTGAAACATTTTATGTGGGACCCACACTTTCAAAGTATCCAAACATACATGTTTTGCAAAGAAGTCGTCTTTCCTTTATTTCCCACAAAATCCGACATGCAAACGAAGCCTAACAAAGTAACTGATTGTCCAGGAGTTTTTCAAGCCCCAGCTGCCCACAACATTCCTTTTATTCCCACAAAAACCGAAAGTCCAAACGAAGCCTAACAGCCCGTCTGATTGTTCAGGAATTTTTCAAGCCCCACATTCAAAGCTGAGAAAGACCGGGGCTTTAAATAGGACGCTTGTAAATATAAGGCCCACTTCCATTAAAGATGGAAATGGGGCGGGTACATGGGTAACTTGCCTGAACCCAACATTATAGACCCAGAATATGATCGGAGCAGGTTACCAAATAACCAAGACTCCAACTCAATTTGCTGCTATTTAAATGTGATTAATTTCGTACAATTACATAAAAATAATAATAATAGATTTTTATACATGAAACAATAATATTTATAGGGACAATTATGTCTTTTCATACATTTTTAAAGATAGATGTATAGGCAGTTATAGGAGAACTCTAACTGCCATTAACAACTCCTTATTTTGAAGGCTTTAATTACTCAGAAAACATGAAACTCTCACGTTTCATTAACTGTTTTTTGAATAAATTCTCTCTAAGTGCAACATTTCACGTGCCACTCGCTAGTATATATATAAAGGAAATGACATTATTTGTCTACCAAGAAAATAAAAAGAAATGACATTATTTACCTTAAAAATAGAAAACCAACACACTCTTTTTAATGTGGGAGTTTTAAGAGAGTTTATCAGATGGCTTGTATAGAGATCTCCTGGCTTGGATCATTGGTCACCTTGTGAGCCCACAGAACTGAGGTCATTACTAGAAGCCTGAACAATAGAGATGGCATCTAACTCTGCAATTGCTAAAGTTAAAAATTCAAAAATGACTTGAAATGTCATCGGACTCTTGGCCTCAACAGTAAGCATCAAAACTTGTTTGATAGAACTATATTAATCTCCTAGCAGTTCCATCAAAGGACCTTCCATGGCAGTTTCTAAAATTTGGGTACACTACAATTTGTTTCAAGCACCACAAAGAAGCTTTATTCATTTCGAAGATTTAAGTTCACGACGAACTGAAAAGTTTACATGAAGCAAGAAAACATAACACATGAAAACTAAAGTACAACAAGAAGAATACACAAAACAGATATAACACAACAAGCATATATCGAATGTTCTCATCCAATATCGGAGCTTGAATCTTACTTTACGAGTCGAAGCCGCCTGGGAAAATCAAGAGCAACCATCAAAACAGATCTCAAGGCCTTTTCCACCAATTCCAGCTATAAAACACTGGAATCCACATGACTCTAGCTCAGCGATTACTTTATCCACGATTGTTCCTGATAGCACTGATTTTAAGTGGTCAAGGATCCAAATGATTCATGGGTACAAACAAAAAAGGCAAAATAACACAAGAATTCAAGAGCACGAATAAGCAGTTTAGACTAACATTGCTGTATGTTCCAGGAGTTGCTTATAAGTGTATTATTTTACTTGGAGGAGCGGCATGTTTTCTTTCTGCTCTTACTATTTCCCTGTATATGAAGATGTGTGACTTGGCTGAGTTATTCGTTTTCAATCTGTACTCGTGCAACTCTATGCTTATTTATGTGTGTTCTTCATCTCAGGAACAATGCTGTATCATTTGAATATAATTCAACCCAATCCTTTTAATTGTAATGTACTTGTCTTAGTAACAGATACAATTTTGTTCAGATGTTTCTTGATTTAGATGCATATACACATTTTCGAATTTATATATACTACACTGAACATAGAATCACAATGTCTACCTCAAATATATGCCCAAACAAATCTAGAGAAATAGAGGTTAGTGACATGAGGAAATGAGGAATCTAGGTTTACTGGTAAAAGCAACTTAAGAAATCCAAGCAGACAATTAAATAATCCAGGGATGTGAACTTCCTCCACATCATCCATTAACAATCATCCGCTCAGAAGTCCTTTGCGGAAAAAACTACATGAATTCCCCTTTATATAGACTTATTCTAGATGTATTGACATAATTAGTTATTAATCAGTCTCTAATTATTTAAAAAACTAGCAAATCCAAATATCACATAAAAAGACAAAACCATTCTGTCTTGGACCAAAATTAGTTCTATAAAATGGAACAACTGTCCCACATTAACCTGAATGCAGGGGTGAATAATGTAGAAACAAAACAACATCAAAAAGCAATCCCCAAATTTCCACAAAGTTTAACAAGGTTCAGACAAAGAAAAAACTGAGGGCAGTGTAATGATATGTTTATATTTAGCATATTTACATGTTATATTTCATTTCTGATACTGAAAATATAGTATTTTTTATTTTTACAAAATTTATTTTTTGCAGTATTTTTCGTTAGATCATCTAATCACGATCATTCAAGTTCTATACAGCTATTTAGTGTCGTTACATGATGTCCATAGCCCTATTCCAGTCTATGCAGGAGATAACTTCCATCGAAGGCATGATTCATACAATAGTTTCCCTTTGGCCATATCTGTAAATGCCTTAAAGCTACACTAAGACATTCATTATTAACATTTAACAAAACCATTGATCTTTAGTTATTATACATGAACAAATCATTTCAGTTAACTCTCCTTCAGGATATCACCTATTACCGATGATCCAAGCCAATGATCTCCATAGCTAATTTTTGATGTCTTACTAATTTTTCTTTGAGGAGTTTCAGTTTTCTGGTCACACAGCACTCCAGAAGTAAATTTCCACTTTAATCACATAGCTCAAATTTTATGAAAAAATACAAATAAAATAAATCCTCTAATCCCTTTGACCAATGTGATTTTGACCTAAGCAAATGGAACGTTTGCTTTTGGATTTCTCCTAGCCATCAGTTTACTGAAACCTCAACTTTCTGGAAATTGCATTTCATATACTGTGTTCATATAAAAGACTTTGGATGCTAAAATGCATGGGTTAGAATTAGTTGGCATTACCAATAAATCCTCAATGATATTCATAGGCAGGAATTACAGAGCAAGGAACCGTTCCTGTATATGAAGAATAAACAGATCTAGGCCTACCCATGCTTTATACCCTCCATAACTGAAAAAAATCAGTTGTTTCCCAACAAATTTTTTTCCATGCTAGTCATCATGTACTTGTAGATGTGCTTAATGATACTGGTGCATGTGACGTTTATGCTAGTCTACATATGAAGGATAAAAGTAGTTCATTCTTTCCTAACTTCATGTAATATTACATTTTGGAGCCAACATAAAGAATCATATTGAACTATTCTATGGTTTTTGGTAATATATAATGGCACTTTGATACTTACCAGTTCAAGGATTGGAAAGAATGCACTCAGATATTGACATTTGCTGATTTTTAAATTTCACTATCCCTAAGAGCTACAAGGACAAATACTGTTTATCATATTTCTAATTCAATATTTCTAAAACAAATCAGCCACTAATCAGTCTATTTAATATCTTTGACATATCAATTAAAAAATATCGATAGATAGAATTAGTGGAAAGTAATACTTAAAGAAATCCTCATTAGCAAAATAGTGTTTTCATCTCTCAAGATTGATTTACGGTAAAATGGCATAGTACTTCAAGCTAACCGATGATTTGTGGTCCACATTTTATCTTTGCCTCTAGTTGGTGTAACATTGTACATATTGAAAACACCGTCTTTAAACATCCTGTATCCTTCAATATATGATAATATAATATGCTCAAGGCATTGCTCTGGGATTTTCATAGTTGTGCTTTTCTAAAGCATCAGAGAATATTGGGTACTCTACATAAATATTCCATCAAATTCCTTTTAATCCTCAGTCCAGTTTTTCTTTTCCCTCTAAAACCATCAGTCCTAACCTTAGGTTTGAAAGACTAATGCTCTGAAATCAGACAAGAAATTTAAACCTTATTGTTAGATCTGTGGGGGTTAATTAATTAAAAATTAAAAGAAACACACATATAAAAATCAGAAAAATTGACACAGCAA
>JAUPMG010051785.1:0-13861 GCA_031762675.1 Pachysandra terminalis | reverse complement strand
GACAATTACATACAAGAGAACTAATTCCAGACTTCCAGTATCATCTACTGGGTCTCACTTACAGAGGCAATAAAAGTACATGCAAGATAATTGATCCATAGGGGCACAAGTATATATACATACATGTATGTGTCTGGATTGCCCTTAGAATGCAAACACATCTCAGTTCTCATAGGCTTTCAGATCCAGAATGGACTACCCAGTCAAACTGGAACCAGATACTGGTTGCCTCACTGGATTTTACAAAGCCTGGTTTTAAGATAAAAAAATACTTTACATATGTGAAAAAGTAAAAATAACTATAGGTGTTTAGAGGTGAATATATGATGCTTTTTGATTCAGATTTATGCATACGATCGTAATTTTTTCAGATTACTGTAATTTTCCTTTTTACATATATTGGATAATAATACTATTTAGATGTTACAGTATGTTAGTCGATACAATGATCGAACCACATGATCCGTGACAATCTAATGTCAGGTTGAAGATTTTTCCAATCAAACATTGACATCTTTTGAAGAAAAGAAGATGCCTATAGAAAATGAACATGAGAGAGAGAGAGAGAGACCAGATATTTCTTTAAAAGGATGAAAAAAAAAGGTGCTAATAGGGATATACATAACCCAGAATTAAACAGTCGATCAACATTTGTTAACCTCTGATCCCTATGTGACTAAAATGCTCCTACTCATAATCTTTCTATTAGTGATCAAAAATGTCGTTGAACTGAAATGTCCTTTATGCCACTAAAACAAACCCTGCAAATGTCATTTTAGTTTGAGGGGCGTTTCCATCCTCAAAAAAATATAATTAAGGACATTCAAGTCAACTAAATATTAGAACTTGATGGTGATGGACAATGTGTTTTGTAGATATATTTGTAGCACTAAGGGGGTTAATTGACATTCAAATTTATCCGCAGATTTTTGGATTGATAATTATTTTCAGGGGTTTTAGGATATTTCCCCTTATGCATTTGTTTTTTTAGAATTAAGGTAATTATATTTTATTTTTATTTTTTAGCTTCTTTAACTTTATTAAATTATGAAACAACTTAATTATTTAATTCTGACATTACACTCAAATGTTGATTTGTTACCATCTAGTTTCAGATGTGAAGAGTCGTGTTCGTGAAAACATTGGTGTCTTCTGAAGAAAGGGTGTTGCCTAGAAAAAAGTATGTGGTCACTGCTCACATTCTGAAAAGTGTGAGAAAAGTGTTTAATAAGAGCATGATGTTTAATTGCAGTACAAAATATTTACTGATACATTCTTCTTTTACCTTTTAGATGATTGCGACACTGTTAGCCAGATAATGTCTTCTCTTGGAAAATCATCCAACAGAACCTTGAAATTCTACTAGTAGCCTAGTCCTCACGGTCTCCATCCACGACAGTTAATGCCCTGTGAAGTCATTGCCAAAAATTTTCTCTTGAGAGGTAGACTGCAATGTTAGGCAAATAATATACCAAACCATAAAATTTCAAATTTTCAACGACTTGCTTAGACTCTGTTTTTGAGTCTTTTAGAGCAACACTTTCAAATTCAAGCTCCTATTCAAGAATCAATAAGCATGGATCAATCCTTTCGAACTGTTGAGACATAAATTTCAATGAATTAAAAAGACCCAAAAATCTTTAGTAAAACTAATTAACTTGAGGAAGAAGTAAAAAAAATCTGATGATGAAATTGTATGTTCTTTCTATGGGACGAATGCGACTCCCCTCATAAGTTATGGGTGGCCTAGCACTAGTTTGTCAACAATCATGAACTTGAGCAGGAAGAAGAGTAAGAAAGTTCGGACTCATATGCGGGATTGGTGAACCGTTGGTTCTCAAAACTCAACTTCACAAATTACACTCTATATAATATTTATTTGTCAATAAAATGGTTCATTGTGTTATTGAAGGAAAAAAATTATGAATGAGGTTATTTGGATGCTCACAAGTAGTCAAAACAGCAATTAAAGTCTAAAGGCAGAAGCTAGATGAAATTAGCCCTCAAGACCTTGTACGACTTCGAATAGATATTAAAACCAGAGTTGATTTCCAATGCAATAACAAATCTATAATGATATGCACTGCCATCCTTTAAAGGCTCCTTAAATTAAGAAGAAAATTGAAAGTATAGTTGCAAGGGTTTAGAAGTTGGAGACAAGTGAAGGACTGTAATAAAGTGACGCATAGTGTCATTACTACTGCATCGCATCACAATAGATTAGAAGCAGTGTTCTAAGTATCGCGTCACTATTTGGACACTGGGCAACACGATATATGGGGAGAAGTCGTTATAAAGACTTTTTCCCCCATGTCGCGACATGTTGCCAATATGTCGCAACAAAAAGGGGAAAAATGTCACACATGCTGTTTTGCACATGCAACACAATAAATAAGACATGTCCATTTCGACATGTCCAGCCAGATTTGGGGAAAACCATTCCAACCCCATTTTTTTCACTCTGTCTTGCCCTAATCACTTATGTATGTGTTCCATTTCAGTCTTTTAATGTGTTTAATGTACCTATTTGTCTTATTTAAGCTCTAATTGATTCATTATGAATGATATCTCTATGTTTCACATGCCAGTAGTATACCTAAATATGTCATTGATTATATACACATTGCGTCATTTTTAGGCTTTTTAGAAGTATTTTAGGCCTCAATTACATCTCTCTAAAGTTTCACAACCATAACACATTTTTACCCACTTTTTCTGTTTTCTTTTTTTCTTTTTTTTTCCCTGCCATGTCAGTAACATGTCTTACGATAGCAACAGGATGAACATTGATTAGAAGTATCATGATGTGGTTAGATTAGAATCATGTTGATTAGGTGTGATTAGGGTTATTTTGATTTGTTTCTTCATATATCACACTGTAATCTATCTACAAATGATCTTGCTCATAAACTCTAATACTCACAGGGTACCAAAGCATGAGACCTGCTGAAATTGATTGCTTTAGGGTAGAACTTGTTCTGCCAGTGGTTGCATCTGCTCATCAGACCAACAGTCCTTCTGTCTCCACCTGATTTAATTCCTAAAAACCATCCGCACTGTCATTTCTGCCCATAAACTACATAAGCCTTCTTCTTTCTGTTGTTGCTGTACTGCCCCTACAACCTGAAAAGCCTCATTGTTACTCGGCCATGTATTCAACACAGTTCTCAGTCTTCATCTTCTAGACCCTCACCATTAGACCATTCATCAAGTTTTTTTCACAACTACAACTACCCTATCAAAGTAAACTTTTAGGGTTGCTCCTTGTCATTGAAATCAACACAAGGATCATGTCTGCACTCTATAATCCTCACCACAAATAAATGAAGATGCAGCCTCTCTCCTCTTCCTCTGTTGTGTTGGTTTCTTCCACCATTGTATCCAGTTTCTTCTTTATCTCTGTTCTAATACCCACAGCCCTCTGAACCATTACTGCTGCCCCAACACCAGAAATCAGCAATGCTGCCACATCCCACCATAGCCTTTGAACTTGATCAGCAGCTTCTTAACTTTGACATCATCACCACTCATCACCTGCTCCATAACTGGTATTAGTTTTTTTCCATCCAGATCTAATGCCATTTGAATTATTTGCTATGTAGTTCCATTCTTCATATATTTTCTCTGTTTAGTTTTCATTTTCAAACTACTCTGGTTTAACCGTTTAAAGATCTATTCCTTCTCTGAGGAAAAACCTTACGTGTCAGATATTTTTTAGTGTGAGATCTTCTCTTTGTCTTTTTTCTGTTATCAATAAAAGACTGGTTTTACTACATAGCTTAGGATTGTGATTTTACAGATAGGACTTCATTTGAAAACATCCAGAGTGACAAACTTCTAACATTTGTGTTGGTTGCAGGACTACAAAAGCCCCTATATGGACAGGCAGTCCAGCTAGGCCCAAGTCTCTCTCTCACCAAATGTTGGTTCCTTTATTTTACTCCGCTAATGTTTATCAGTTCTGTATGCAAATATTCATATTTCTCCATTGTCACCTTTCTCCCTGACTTCAGTTGAGTGTTCCTCTTGCTCCTCGTCATTCCTGTTCATCCCTTTTCTATATTTTTTTTTTCCTTTTTAGGTTTCAAACGTTTATCATCTCTTCTTTTTTGGTTTCTCTGTGGAACTCGATTCTCTTCAACATGTAGTTCTTGCCATTTTCATCTACCTCATTTTTCTGGTCCATTAGTATGACCTTGTGCTAATCATAGGCAGGACATGGCTCAATTCACAACTTTTCTGAAATAGGTGCACTATCAATGTCCATCAGCACCATAAACATGTGATAATTCTCTTGGGGAGGCCATTTCTCTTGGGGCCATTGGAGGCTTACCCAGTAATTAATTTCAGGACCCAGGGATTAGTCGCGGTGCGAGCAAGCTGGCCCGGACACCCCGGTTATCAAAAAAAAAAAACAGTTGAATCTCAAGGCTACTAAGAAATTCTTTGCAAACCACATGAAGATCTTTGATCACCGTGAGTTTGAGGGGGAGTGTTGTAGACAAGCAGTGTTTTAAATTTTGCGACATCACGACATATCCCTATTTTTAAAGAGGGAGACAAGACACATAGGTAGAAGTTATTCAAGACATTTTTTCCACCATGCCCCCATATGTTGCCAACATATCGCAACATATCAACAACATATGGGGGGGCATGGAGAGGAAAAAGAAGTTGAAGAAATAGTGAGAAAAGGGGGAAAATAGGGTTTTTTTTTTTTAATAAAATTTGTAGCAATCTAATTAGAGCTAAATACATTTAAATTACCAAAAAATGCATATAATTTTTTTATCAGTAAAAAGTGTATGGACTATTTGTATGCGTAAAAGGAGCCAAAGGCTTACAAAAAAAAGTACACATCAAAGTAGAAAAGAAAGACAGCAATATAAAAGTAAAAAAGAAAGATGGCTACATACAAAGTGAATTACATATATATATATATATATATATATATGTGTGTGTGTGTGTGTGTGTGTGTGTGTGTGTAGGGAGGTACGGTTGCCTACCAGCAAGTGGAAAAATGGAGAAATCATCCACAATAATAGTCTAAATAAGATATAAACATATCTAAATAAACTAAACACAATAAAATTGTCCAAGTCACATAATGCAATTAGATAAAATGAGCAAACACAATGAGGATACATCAGTATATCACATCCATAAAGTGTGGCGTCCCGACTCAATGCGATCCTTATCACCCCACCACCCCTATATGTCATATTTGGGTTATTCAATGCATTTATCTCTATCTCTACAAAATTTCATGAAAAAAAAAAATCAAACATACAAATTTCACCATTTTTCTTCATTTTTTTCCTTTTTTTTTTCACCATGTTCCTAGAAAGGTTTGGCAACATGTCTTGCGACAACAACATTAAGACCTTGGAGACAAGTAAATATTGTACTAAAGCGAGATACAGTGTCATTATTTGTGTATCTGATCACAATCTTAGATTAGGATCATTTTAACTTTATTAGATATGAATCAAGCTGATCGGGTCTGATGCAAACTAGATTAGATGTGTTCTGCATTTATGATATTACAATCTCTATAATAAACCTCATTAGGGTTCAGTAAAAATTGTATTGCTTATCAATAAACAGTGATTTTGATTTAGAATGGCAGTATTATCTAAGTATAAAAAAAAAATAGGAAAAAAAAAAGAAAGATAACATGCATAACAGTTAGAATTTTCTTTTAGTTAAAAAAACAAAAAATAGAGCAAAGGCCAAAAATAAAGAGCATTGGATTTTGCATATAGACAAACATCACACATGCTACTGAGTATTCAGAAACAATAATATTTCAATAAAGTCGCATTCAAAATTGACTTTTAACAGTATATCAACTTATAAAATCGATTAACATTCTCAATAGGGGCTGAACAAATGCTTTGTTAAATAGCTGCAATCTGCTAGGAAGGATCAACCCTGTGAATCTTGAACTAATGGAAACAATCAAGTTTCTTCTTTGGGTTTTCAAATATATCCTTAATATGAGGCTTTTCACTCCCTAAACCAAGAATAACAGCGTATGCCTCGAAAGTTGCCCCTGCTTTTAACACGCTTGACATACATACTTATCCAAACATCCCCATTTGAAAGGTAACTTCCTCACCATGGCCATACCAGATGATTTCCCTGCCCAATAGGAAGAATGATGGCTAAGCTTGTTTAATGGTTGATGGCTTTGCATCATATCCAATCATGGCCAGGTATCCACTACCGAATTTCATCTAATTTCAAGAATTGATGGAGAAATAACCAGAGAGCTGGACCTCTGCTCTACCCTAGTCTGTGGCCATTTACCAAATTGTGCCCATCAAAATATACAACTATATGGGATCAATTGGAACATACAAGAAATGCAGTTGGAGGAATTTCTGAATTCATGATTTTAAAGTTTTAAAAAATTTGAAGAATTTTATAAAAAAAAAGAAAGTCACATTCAGAGGGGCATTGAAATTTCGCTCATACTAATATTTCCCACAATGCCCAAGTTTCCTTTGCAACTATGCTGGGGGATGGTTTTCTGACAAGGACTAAAAGTGGCCTACATAACTGAAGATAAAATGCCGTTACCCTAGTTAGCGAGATTAGAAGCAAAGTTTGCTAATCATTTAATGGCTAAGGCTCTGGTCCTAGATCTAGCCTAAGGGTAGCCTAAACTGAGCATCAACCATTCTACCCCGGCAAAGATAAACTGATGGCTGCAAATAAGCTTTGCCCAAAGTACAAAGAGGAGGGGAGAGAGAGAAACTAAAGAGAAAGGTTGGCTGTGGTATGGCATAGAAGAGCCCAAGAGTGCTGGAGTAAAACACCAACTGATCTGAAGTGTCTTAAATGTTCATCTGCTGCTCGAGAAACCAGAATCTTTGCTCTCCACTCAACCTTTTATTTATAGTGAGTGAGAGGAGGTAGAAAGGAACATATAGGAGACGCCCCATTGGTATGGCAGGGAATCCAATGGAACCGCATGGAATGCCCTCTAGATGTGACATGGTATGGCAAACCTCTCTGCATTCATATAGGTTGGATTGGAAGCCAGGTTATGGTCAACCATTATGTCATCTGCCAGCAAGGGTTAGGTGCGGCTCCTCACAGTGCCCGCCAATCCGACTTCCTCTTCACAGCCCTCCATACCAAAGAAAGGCTCTACCCCGCACAACTAACAAATCAGTTAATTCTAGTGAGGCTATTAAGTAACTTCAGATCCAGCATAACTAGATTAGAATTTTACTTGAGCATATACTTGATATTAGTGTAGGCACATCGAATGGTACAAGGCGCATCGGCTTAATGATTAGCTATGTTAAAATAGTGAGGCCTAAACACAGTGGCCTTAGGCAAAGCAGCCACTAGCCATTGCGATTTAACCATCTAAGAGTGGTGAGACCTACGCATAATGGCTTTGGGCACAATGTTGGCCATGAGGCCAAGTTTCGTCATGCTTTCTCACTTGGCTTGCTTGATCTCAAACCTGTCTGCTAGGTCATACAAGCTATGATCCCGTACTAATCTGACAATTCCACTGGCACATAAAAAGAATGACATGGCTTCGTCAACCACATGTCCTTTGATGACTGATGACATGCATTCAACAAATTCAAGCATGCACGATGCTGGTTGACAAAGCCATGCATGCAAATATGCCAAGCACTCAAGTTATGATTATGAGCTGTCATTTCAATGTTAGACAACAGCAAAAAAGTGGTGTGCTTTGACAACCATGCACGTCCTGTCACCTTCCCATGCATGGATCCCTATATAAAGAGTTTTCCATCTCCATTTGAATCTATTTCAACTCTGAGCTTTCTCCTCCTATGTATGGCATTCTTTGACTTGGAATTTTCCGGCGAGCTTTCTGTCTTTTAGCATCTCTGTAATGAACCGATTGCCAGTGCAAATCACCCAACACAGGTAGCGTTCATCTTTGACCACACATTTTGCTTTAGTTTTGATCTCAGTCCTTAGCATCTTCTTCCTCTTCTTTCTTTACTTACTTTCTAGCAATTGCAATGTCCTTCAAAAGCAAAATCCAAAGCTCTAACTAGTATTTCAGGCAAAGCAAAGTCACCCCAACTGTTGGCATAAGACAGCGGTCTGAATTATGGACGAATTCTAAGACACCAAGAACTCCTGGATCTATCCAATGCTAGTCAAAGAGAGCACCCTTTGCTGACGTTGTTCCTGAAGACACTTTTTATCCATCCTTAGCTATCGTTCCCAGCTTCCGGATAGAGCGCAGAAACTTTCCAATGCCACTGTGTTTTCGATCGCATAATTCACCAAGCCGCAGGATGAGTGATCTATACTGAGGATATTCTTTCCAACCCTTCATATTGTGTTAGGCTGTAGAGCAATGGCATCCTAGAGAATGTATCACAAGTTTCTCAACTAGAGTTTGTATGCAATAATGAGGGTCTAAAACACTAGATATATAGACGGAGTAGACGATATTACATATTCCTCCTTGCTGCTTTTGGAGAAATAGCGACCACCTTAGAGGACATGCATATCATCATGAGTTTGCCAATAGTCGAAGCTGTGAATCCGGGGAATATCATGCTTGTAGCTTGTGAAGAGCATATCTGGATTGAGTTGGAGATGTCTCTGAAGAGATCACTAAAGAAGTTTGTGCTCATGTTAGGGACAGATAGCAATAAGCGTTACACCTTCACTAGGTGCGTCCGATACTTATGGCAGAAAGAAGGGAACGTAAAGATGGGCGAAGTAAAAGCTATTGAACATTGTCCATGAGGCCTAGGATCGTCATGCTTGCTCACTCGGCATGCTCGATCTCAAACCAGTCTACTAAGTCATACAAGTCATGCTAAAGCCTGCACTAATCTGATAATTCTGCTGGTGCATGGCTTGCTCATGCCGCGTTTCCTACGGCAACTAATGACACGCATTCAACAAATTCACGCACTAACATTTAGCCCCTACACACAGTGCTGTTGAGGAAGCCATGCATGCAAATATGCGAAGCACTCAAGTTATGATTATGAACCATCATTTCGATGTCAGCGCCATAGAGGAGCCAAAAAGTGGTGTGCTTCGACAACCATGCAAGTCCTTTCACTTTCCCATGCATGGATTCCTGTATAAAGGGTCTTTCATCTTCATTTAAATCTATTCAAAATCCAAGCTTTCTCCTCCTTTGTGAGGCATTCTTCAACTCCAAATTTTCTGGTGACCTATCTTTTTAGCGTCTCTGTAGTGAAACGACTGTCAGCGCATATTATCTGACACAGGTAAAGTCCACCTCCGACCACAAAATATTCTTTAGTTTTGATTGTAGTCCTCAGTAGGGGTGCAACTCGGTTCGGTTTAAACCGAAACCGAACCGACCCAAACCGACTTTGGTTCGGTTTGGGTTGGGATTCCATACATATGGTTTGGTTATGGTTTAGAAAAATCCAAACCGAATTAATTTGGTTCGGTTTTGGGTTTAGCCCTCTGTTAAACTGAACCAACCCGAAACCCAAACCGAATTGAACCGAATCAAACCGAATTCAATTTATTATATATGCCCTGTCCCCGCGCGCGCTCAGCGCATTAGGGGTGCAACTCAATTCGGTTTGGTCTGGGTTGACCTTAACCCAAGACCAAACCGAAATGTAATCACATCAACTCAAAACAAACCAAACCGAATTGGAAAGCCCAAAACCAAACCAAATTAAATTAAGATAACCAAAACTCAAACCGAATTGCTGTTTCAGTTTGGTTTGACCCAAAGCTTCAGGCTTTAGATATTTGCCCAAGCCAACCCATGCTATAATTTATAAACCCAATACCCGTAAATACATCTTATTTATTATTATTTTAAAAATAATAATAAGATTAAAATTATTATTTTTAAACAAATTAGACCAATGGTTGAACCGGTCTGATCTAACTTCTTAGGCTTATAATTTATTATTATTTAAAATAATAATAAATAAGATGTATTTGCGAGCTTGGGCTTATAAATTATAGCATGGGTTGGCTTGGGAAAATATCTAAAGCCTGAAGCTTTAGGTCAAACCAAACCGAAACAGCAATTCGGTTTGGTTCGGTTTGGGTTTCGGTTATCTTAATTTAATTTGGTTTGGTTTTGGGTTTTCCAATTCGGTTTGGAATTTCGTTTGGTTCGGTTTTGGGTTAATGGGATTACATATCGGTTTGGTCTAGGGTTAAGGTCAACCCGAACCAAGTTGCACCCCTAGTCCTTAGGATATTCTTACTATTCTTTTCTTTGTTTACCAATTTTCTAGCAATTGTACTTGCTCTGCTATTCTGCCCAAGCCTGGCTAAGGAAGAATTACGAGGATTAAAACAAAAAAATATGTGGATTTGGGCATACTATATGGAATGCTTCCATCATTAAGACGCAGTAAAGCGACGACCCGGGAGCGGATTCCCCACCGGCAGGGGGACAAGAGACTCACCCACCTTCCTCTATTGGTGAGATGTAATAATATCCACTAGGCTTGGCTTCCATTACTTGGAAGGGGCCCTCCCATTTTGAAGTAAATTTGGCTATTGCTGTCTTCTTTTGGACATGAAGTGTTTCCTGTAGCAATAAATTGTCTCCCTTGAAAATCCATGGGCATGCCATCTTATTGTAAATTGACGTCGCCACCCTTTGGTAGCAAAGGTTGCACTCTAGTGACCCCCAACGCTTTTCTTCCAAACCATCTAATTATGTTATCCTTAGCATAGCAAGATCATCTTGATCCAATCCAAGGCCAGTGGCAAATGGCTTCAAAGCTCTATGGAAAGCATAGACTCAATTCCATGTACAAAGGCGAAGAGGCTTTCACCTGTGGAACATCTAGCAGTTGTTTTGTAAGCCCATAATGCATAAAGGGAGCTACTAGTGCCATTGTTACTTGTGGGCACATATCGTCCTACTCAAGATCTTGAGTAGTCTTGTTGTGGCCTCTGCTTGCCCATTTCCCTGTGGGTAGGGAATGGACTTGAAATGTTCTACTCCAAAGGTTATAAGCAATTCTTGAACATAGTGTTTCACAAACAGAGACCCACTATCAAGAGCTTCTTGGCTAGTAGGACAGAAGTACTATTCGGGAGACATCCATGGCAATAGCAAGCCAATAGATGCCAGCTCTCTGCAACCGCCACACAGCACCAGATTTGGCCATTTTTCTTTTTGAGTGACATAATGTTCACCTAGTCAGATTGGATGTTTTATGGAATTAATGAATTTTACCGCCAAAAGCTTCTTGATTTCCACCTTGATTTGCCCTAGTCCAAACTAGGCATTTCCTCATATGTCTATGCGACTTCGTCTCTATATTCGCACAGCTGTCTGATCATGGCTTCCCTTTCCTTTGAGGTGAGGCTAGCACTGATGAATATCAGCTGATGATCATCTCGCCCATTGCTGAGATCCATAGTTTCTAGCTATTCCTTAACCACCTTGACATCATTCTACAGGCATTCTGGGGCAGGCATTGACTCGAGTGGCTCTCTAATTTCTTCATTAGAGGCCACTATCACCTCCTGACTGGCAGAACCAGCCTCTCTGGGCGGTTGGCTGGTCCCCAAAGACTGTCATAACCGATATGTTATCCATCTGCCTGGGAGGCAAACACAAGCAAATTGTGCTTTGTTGTCTCTCTGTTGTTTCTTTTTTATACTAGTTCACTTCTTTGATGATGCACACCACAGATTCTGCTAGCACTCTATCTAAATCTTCCCAGAATGGTAATGGCACTTCATTGGGCAAGGCTATTTGGCATTCCCCTTCTAGAACCAGACCGCGTGTGCTTCAGATTGATCAAAGGAGTACAGTCCAGTCGGGAGGACCACTTTGTTGTCGAGCCATCTTTTTATGCATTGATGATAGGACGACAGTACTAAGCCGAACTTTTGCAGCCATAGCCACCCAAGCAAAATATGATAATTCACGAGTCCATTGACTAGTCAACAAAATTATAAGGCAAGTATAATAATTAGGTATTTAATGGATAAGGCTTTGGGTTCTAGATCTGGCCTAAGGGTAGCCTAAACTAAGCATTAGCCCTCCTTCCTCGGCAAAGTGAAAGTGATGGTAACGAATAAGCTTTATGCAAAGTGCAGAGAAGAGGGAAGAGATAGAGATAGATATAGACAGGTAGAGAGAGAGAGAGAGAGAGAGAGAGAGAGAGAGATTGTCTGCAGTATGTTGTAAAAGAGCAGTAGAATGCTAGAGGAAAACCTCAATTGATCTGCAGTATCCTAAATATTTATCCGCTTTGCGAGGGACCAAAACCTCTACTCTTCTCTCAGCCCCCTATTTATAGTGAGTTAGAAGAGGTAGGTGGGAAGGAGCAATTAGAGGCATCACATTGGTATTGCAAGACAATCCAATGGATTTACAGCATTATCTGCCCTCTCAATGGACATGGTATGGCAAAAAGTCTTTGCTTTCATACAGGTCCGATTGGAAGCAGGTGATGCTCAACCCTTATGTGCGTCATCCTCCAACAAGGGTTAGGTGTGCAACCTTGCATTACTCGCAATCCGACATCCTCTTCATAGCCCTCCACCAGCTCTACCCTGCAAATCAATTTAACTCAAGTGGGGTTATTAAGACACTTCAGAACCCGCATCTTTATATTAGAACTTTTCTTGAGTGCATACTATTCCGTAGTGTAGGCACATCGAATGGCTCAAGTTGCATTGGCTCTATGATCACCCATCTTAATGTAGTGAGCCCTAAACACAACAGCTTTAGGCACAGGCACGCAGCGGCCACTAGCAATGGCGATATGACCATATCGAGATAGTGAGTCGTAGGCACAACGGCCTTGGGCACAATGGTAGCCAGCAGTGGTGATTGGACCATCTCAAGGTACTAAGCCCTAGGCACAGCGGCCTTGGGCATAGTGGCTACAAGTAAAAGCAATCAGGATGTTACCCATGAGGCCTAGGACTGTCATGCTTGCTCGCTCAACATTCTCGATCTCAAACCTGTATGCTAAGTTATACAAACTATGCTAACACCCGCACTAATCCAATTGTTCTGCTAGCGCGTGAAAGAATGATGTGGCTTGCTCATGCTAGTATCCTACAGTAACTGAGGATACGGGTTCAACGAATTCAAGTACCAACAAATTATTTACACGAAATATTCTTTACAGCTGAAAACTCCCACAAATTTTACTTATTTCCAGCAAAATTCACATTTTGAGTTATCAATTAGAACTGTTCCATTTTGCCACACCTAAAAAGGAATCTATATTCCACAGGACCGACTTTGGTTAGCAAAACAGCCTTACTCCATATAAACTGATCTTTCAATCAGCTCTTGCTCTTATTGTTCATAGTCCAGTCATGGGCTAGTAGCAAGAAGCAAAACCCAACAAGTTAACTCAGTAGCCATTCAAGCAACAAAAATCTCAATACCCAATTCAACTCAGCTTTAAAAATTGAAAAGAAAAGAAATATACATCAGAGATTCTTTAAATATATATAGCAAGAAGCAAAACCCAACAAGTTAACTCAGTAGCCATTCAAGCAACAAAAATCTCAATGCCCAATTCAACTCAGCTTTAAAAATCGAAAAGCAAAGAAAGAAAGACATAAATAAAGGGTAGTAAAGCTGCTAACCGTGACTTCAATGGGGACTCGAGTATCGATTCGGTGCTGGTAATAGAGATCGATGCAATCGACTTGAAGCCTCTTCAAGCTGCCCTCACATGCAGCCCTGACATAAGCGGGATCGCCACGAGCATCCCACTTCCCGTCGGGAAAGTTTATCCCGAACTTGGTAGCCAACTCCACCCTCTCTGTGATACCCTTTAAAGCCTTCCCAATGAGGATTTCGTTGGTGAAAGGACCGTAGACATCGGAGGTGTCAAGGAAGGTA
>JAUPMG010051763.1:0-13861 GCA_031762675.1 Pachysandra terminalis | reverse complement strand
GTCCGAATGAGTCTCGATAGACGAGAAATCAAGTTATTTCAGTCATTTATGATGTTCGGCGACCTCTTAGGCTCGCCCAAGGATGGTTCGACAACCTTTTAGGCTCGTCTAAATCACCTTCGGCGACCAAACCCAAGACCTGAAATGGCCTCTGAGTTTCGGCGACCTCTTGGGCGTGACGAAGAGTGCGCCGAAGCCATAGAGAATGCCAGTAGGTCTGAAATTTGGTTGGGAGCTTGGTTTTGCTCCCAAAAAGGTATTTCCATGGTTGTATTTCACTTTCATCTAGTCCAATGTGGAGATTTGGGTCTTTCCCCCTTTTTCTCTCTACCTTGGGTTTTATTTTCACTTCACATGGGGTAACTTGGTTAGTCTAGGGTTTTAGGATTCCTCATACATCATTTAAAATGGTCTAATTACCTTAGAGAAGGTGGGTGTGAAGCAAACAACTCTTCTCCTAGGTCAAAACATTAAAACACAATTAAATGACAACTTCAAAGTAGGTTACTCAACTTGGGGCTTTCGCCGGAGTCGATTTGCCGTATCTCGCGATTCCATAGCCTTCTCCCACATGCTCCATTGCTCCAAGAGAGGGAAGAGAGGAAGAAGAATTGAGAAAATGTTGAAATTGAACCTAAGGGTTCTATATATAGGCTTTACGGGTCGGATGTGAATAGTTTCAGCAGAGGGGTAATTCTGGGTTTCGGCTCATATCTTTTTCGATAGGTCACTTAGGCAGGCTCTGTTAGAGGGTTTTTGCTAATGTATCCGAGACGGATCTCGGATGCTAGTAATCTCATCTTAATCACCTCGTTTAATTATTTGAGTCCTAATTAACCTCTAAGCTTTCTGTTGGTTATAAAGGCTGCCCTTTTAATTTAATTCTCAAGTTGGTTAAATCTTTATTTTTTCTGAGGTCAGGGATCCCCCGGGTCACTAATCCCAGTTACTTGTGAGATTAATCTAATTATTTAGATTAACTTTAGCTATTAATCCTAATTAATTTTGGGTCGAAGTTCAGCTCTTTACAGATTCTAAGACAAAAAAAGTAAGAAATTAATTTAGAAAGAAACAAATAAAGGTTGGAAAACTAATCTACGGGCTGAGATTTAAACAAACTAATCTAAGAGTAGAGATTAGAGTTTCTATAATTTTTAATTCTAGAGTTCCTAAATGCCTATATAAACACAAGGCCTTGGGAGGTTGATCCATCACTTTAAGAAGAAGAAGAAGAAGAAGAGAAAGATGTGTAATTCTCTACACCAAACATCAAATCAAGGTAAATATTTAAGTATTACTCTATTTTTGATTTAAATATAAGTACAACGTTACTTTCTTTGAGTATGAAGTATATTCATAGTTTTCAAACTAATTTTTTGAGTTTTAAAGCTTGGACATGGTAAGTTTGATTCAAGTTATGATTTGTTAAGTTTTATTATTGGGTTTTGTGCGGAATTCCAAGTTATATGAGGTTACTAAATCGTGTTTTGTGTTTAAAGTTCAAGAGGAAGCAAAAACAGACACTTTTGTGCAAACATCAAGGTTTGGCTGACTGCTCGGTCTACCGAACAGGCCACCGAATACTTCCAGGAAGCCTTGGCGACCTACTCGGTCTGCCAAAAACCCACCAATCCCAACATAGTACTTTTTAAGCCCCTGAAAATGCCATCGAGCCCAACTCGGCATGTCGAGCACTGCAAACCATATTTTAAGGCCCTGGAATTGTCACCAAGACCAAACTCGGCATACCGAACACCCTATCAAGCCTAACCATAAGACCAAAAGAAAGGAACCTAGAAATCAAAAGGAGTGACTCGACAACTTTCTTGGCTTCCCGTAGAAGCCACCGAAACCCCCACCGAGCCCACTCGACAACCGTTGGCATGCCGAGATTTGCTAATTTTGTCTGTTTAACTTGAAATTTCACAAACTTGCTTATTTGGACCTAATTAGATTGATTATGATGTTAGTTTTGCTCATTTATGATTATTACATATACTTACTTCTTTATGAACTCAATTGCTAAATTCGATGAATTATTGATATTTTGACTTGAATTCATATTGCTTATATACGTATTGTTATCAATTTATTTAGGCATATTACACATTGTACGCATGCTTTGATTGCTTAGTTAATGCGCACATTCTCACTTGTTGTCACACCTCAAATCCGAGATATGAGATCTCGAGGATTCCAAGAAAATGACCTTCAAATCCACCATGTGGATATGGATAACCAGCCACATAATCAACCCAATCCTGGTTGAATCAGAATCTCAACAGTATAATCAACAGCGGAAGTCTAACATAAATAAAACCAAACCATAGCTCAACAGAAACACGTCGAGCTATCACCCACAATGTTAAATGAAATAACATCATTACATATTTCTACCTACGCGGGGTCAAACCAAATAAAAACTGAAATAAGTAATGTATCAAGTCTCATAGCAAAGTCTCCTCTCTAGCCAGCCAGGTTCAGACGTACTGATTTCCTATAGAGTTAAGCGTCAGCCGAAACCTAGTAGAGAAATCCAATGAACTACAGTAATTACTTTTACACATGCATAACAATACAATTTATTTTATGCATTTCAACCATCACATACTATCATAGTCATACGTGTATCATACTTATCATCATATTAAAATTTACATAATAAGTACGTATATCACAATCATCATATGCAACCTCTTTACACATGGAAAATCATACATTTAATCATATTATCTCAAGTTCACAGTTCACGAAATCCCATAGTCCCACTATGTTAGCACTACCCACATGATCCCATCATGTCTACACAAAATATACATAGTCCCACTATGTTCCACAACAATCATATCATACACATGGTCTCACCATGCAACACAAACAACAATATCATATCAAGCACATAGTCTCACTATGTTACAAACAAACATCACATGGTCCCACCATGCTACGGCCAATCAATCACATATCATACACATGGTCTCACTATGCTTACAAACAAACACCACATGGTCCCACCAAGTTACGGCCAATCAACCACATAATCACGTATCACATATCATACATATAGTCTCACTATGCTTACACACAACCACATGGTCCCACCATGCTACAATCAATCATCCACAAGGTCCTACCATGCTTACACACAACCACATGGTCCCACCATGCTACAACCAATCATCCACAAGGTCCCACCTTGCTACGACCAATGCGACCCAATCACAATCACAATCAATTCAAACAAGTCACAAATGATAATGCTCCACAATCACTCAATCATCATGTGCAATGCAATGCAAGTGTATGATGCAATTATGAAGTGAGATGAAATACAATGCAATGCAAGTGCAATTATGCCTAGCCCGATCACGTGCTCAATCCAACTCACGACCATACCACCCATCCTTTTAGGGACTTGCACCCACGGTAGAAGCCACCATTCATATTCCTTAAGAGACTTGCACTCACGGTAGAATACACCAGTAACAATCATTCTTTTATGGACTTTCACTTGTGGAGGAAGCCACATGTACCATTCCTTTATGGACTTGCACCCACGGTGGAAAAACACATATATCAGTAACCCATTCTTTTAGGGACTTGCACCCACGGAGGAATGCCACCATTCTTATTCTTCAAGAGACTTGCATTCACGGTACCAGTATATTCACATTCCGTTTAGGGACTTGCACCCACGGTAGAAGCTCACCTGTAACTAGACCTTTCCTTTAGGGACTTGCCCTCGCGGTGGAATACCCATGTGCAAACCTTTCCTTTAGGAACTTTCACCCACAGTGGAATACACCCATACCATAACTTTCCTTTAGGGACTTTCACCCATTGTGAAATACACTCATTCATAACTTTCTTTTAGGGACTTTCACCCATGGTGGAATACACCCATCCAAGATCGTAACACAATTCACACAATCATTCAATCACCAACAACAATCATAGGTATGGATACATCCAGTACCCTCATACAACATATAAGTCATTGTCATCATAATCAAACGCATGTCAAACATAAGTCAAACATTGATGCCACAAGGACCAATCAACCAACCAAATCCTACATAACCATTTCTAATTATTCTGGTCGTATCTTGTAGTCCTATAATCATATCCAAATCATTAGAGTCGATATCACCTCATGTTCCATCCAAAACAGTCCTATAATCCTGAATTTAGGACCTTCTTCTATACTTCTCAAGATTCGACCAAATCTACATCTTTTGCACACAAACCAACTAGGGATCTTTCCCTAAATGTTTAGTACATTTGGACTTCGGTAGGTGCTCGGTATCTACCAAGTGTTCTGCCGAGTCTCTCGGTAGGTCATCTACCGAGGTTCGGTAGCAGGTACCGAGAGCATGCAATTTTTTGGGATTTTTGGTAGATCGTTCGGTATCTACTGAGACTCCTACCGAACGTAGAATTTAGCCCAGATCTGGGTTTTTCTTTCCTAGGGTTTCGTGCCTATACCCAAAAATAAGTTTTTCTAAGGTTCTAACCTCCATTTCTCAGTCTCTATACTATGTATTTATGATCAAGACCTCACAAGTATAAACCTAATTCATATATCAGATTTAAACTACTAATCAATCAACATATACTATAGATCTCAGAATTTATACATGATTCACATAAATGAATATGAACACTAAAACAATACTGCAATCATAAGTTTAGGCATATGAATTAGCCCAGAAACATCATTGAATTTATTCATTATTGTTCTACTAGATTTCTAGCCTATTATGCTTTGCATTCCAAAGATCATGCATCCAACTATAATTATAGCATTGATTAAGATGCATAAACGTATTTACCGTCGAAACGAAGAAATCCCTACCTCTTCTTCCTAGATCTACTTCCTACAAATTTCTAGCAATAACTGATTACAAAGTTTCTCTTTTAGCTTTCTTCTTAATCTTCTTCTTCTTTTCCGTTCATTTTTCCTCCATAGCCTTTTTTCCTTCTCTCATCTTCTCTTCTTCTCAATTTTCTCTACTGCAAAACCTTCTCAGATCTGGTTTGAACGTGTAGAGATTCTCTCTCTTTCTCTCTCTCTCTCTCACATGATCGTGTACACTAAGCAAATGAATAGGTTATGAAGCCTTTCCATGCTTACATGTGTCCTTCAAACTCTATCCATACCTTCCTAATTCAATTTCCAAGGTAAAAGACTAATCTAACCTTAATGAATCGGTCAATAGACCACCATATCCCTATTGTGTCACATGTCCAAAACAACCCTAGTTTCCATAAGGTTTGAAAATAACCAAGTGACCCCATTGTTTCTAATGTTATACAATAGACCCTATAATTTATAGTATTTACAAATTCTACTAATTTCTATTATTTAGATATAAAACCCTAGATAATCTTTCACAAAGGATTTTTCTTGTTAATTATAATTAAATTATATTAATTATAATTTAAAGACACAGGTCGCTACACTTGCACAACATTAGCTTCATGACCTTGTATTTGGTCTGAATGCCTTACCTTTGATATGAATCCATACTTCTGGATTTCAAGATGATTAAGAGAGTGTTATGATCTGAAAATCATAATAGGTGAGGAGACTTATATTTTTATGTGTTGAGGGACTAGCTATCCCAATATACCAACTTTTTGTCATATAGACTATTAAGGAGTGAAATTTTGTTGGTTATTTAATAAGTATGATTCCCTGAGGAGATTTCACATTAGTGATGCCTTGGATATTTGCCATTGATAAAGAATAGTGGGGGAATTGTGCCATCTAGGTTGAATCCCCTTAGAACTATGTTGCTCATATAGAATATCTTATCTTTAAGAGTGGTCTTGTATGGGGATGGTTCGTGAAGATATCTTGCTCAAGGCAGGATTGATCTCACGGGAACTTACATTATTGGATTACTAAACAGTTGCATTGTATATTAGATTGTTTACTAGATCACACTTGGTGATTAATCATGTATATTCATTAAAACTTGACCTCATGTATTCATTAAAACTTGACCTCATGCATATTCAACAAATATCAAATGATTCATTGCATGTTCAGCACATATCACATATTTATGACATATTGATCACTAATCACATGATTCACTCGTTTATTTCTTATATGGATTACCATTGAAGAGTGTCATTGTCCATACTTCAATCTTAAATATTGTTAGACTTGTTTACTTTCTGGCTAAGTGTAGCTTACGCTTTTAAGCAACCATATTTCAGGAATTATAGAGGATGATGACTTGGATTATGAAGACAAAGCCGTAGAACAAAGTTTTGACGAAGTTACTGATTTTATCGAGGAAGCTAATTAGGGATTTTATTAGAGATTTTACTCTAGTTTTGTTGGCTTCCATGCCAAAGTTTAGTATTGGCTCTTGTTAAGCCTTATTTTATTTAGGAGTTTGATTTGAGCATGAAACTAGAGGATTTTGTTTTATTTCCGTTGTGTGTTATGATTTGAATTTGGATGTAATACTTATATTTTGACTTATTTTTCAGTATTATATAATATCTTAAATTTTCATTCATGGTTTGGCAATGTATTGACTACCACTCCGATGTGGAATGTGGTGAGAGTTATATTTTCGACTTCTTAGGGACTCATTTGAGATCTCTTAAGTTTGAGATGTGACAAAGTTGGTATCAAAGCCTAAGCTTTATATTTTCAATCGAATTCCATAAAGTTTCAAGTCCTTGATCTTACCAACTCACAATGGATAGTGGAAGAAGAGGTAATGTAAGTACAGGTTCAAACGGAGATGAAACTCAAGATCTCCAACTTGCTAGAGTTTATCATGCCTTAGGGGAGATGGCTGCAATGATGCACCAACAAGCTCAATCATGATCAACTTCACATTAAACCGTAGCACTAAGGAATATCCACAACATCGAGAAGTTCAAGAAGCTTGGTCCTACTGTCATCAAACGAACCACCGACCCAATGGAAGCTCAAGCATCGATCGATTCCTTGGAACACATCTTCAAAGTAATAGAAGTGGATGAGCAAGAGAAGATTCGTTTTGCCGCATTCATGTTAGAAGGTGAAGCAAGGAGATAGTGGAAGGCTACATTGGAGATCATGAACATCGAAACTTGGACTAACTTTAAGGTACAATTTCATTTGGAATATTTTCCCAAGACTATTGGGAAGGAAAATGAATTGGAATTCATGAAACTAGAGCAAGGCACTATGACTGTACCGGAGTACGCTGCGATGTTCACGAAGCTATCTCAATTCGCCATCTATGCAGATGACGAAGAGGAGAAGAAGACCTCAGATTTGAGAGCAGACTAGGGCTTAGCATCAAAAGTAAGCTGATTGTGCAGGAATTCATGGAGTACTAGAAGATGGTCAATTGCGCTCGTAACATGGAGAAGGACATGCAAGAATTTCGGAAGGTACAAGACCAAAGGATGGGGCGGAACAACCTAAGAACCGAAAATTCTAAGAGCATCACAACTGAACAACAGAAGAGGCAAATGATGTAAGGATCACCCAACACTCAAGGTATTGTATTGCAAGTATAAGGTGTTTCAATTGTGGAAGGATAGGACATCACATGAGAGATTGTCGACTCCCTAAGAATCTACAAGCAAACACTTTCCAAGGACAACAACAACTTGTACCCAAGCCTCACTATCAGCAAAATTAGAAGCCGACACCACAAGCACAAGCACCGAAGGGAAACAAGGCTAGAGTCGTACAACAATAACCTCAACAAGCAAGAGTGTATTCCATCGAACAATAGCAAGGTGAAGTCATAGAAGGTACGGTTCATATTTCTCACGTCTCAGCAAAGGTTTTGTTTGATACGGGAGCGTCGCACTCCTTTATAGCTAATTCATTAGTGAGCTGTTTGGGTTTACCTACGAAGGACCTAGAAAAGAGTCTTGTTGTAGAAAATCTCACCGGAGATTCAGCATACTTAGGGAAGGTATGTGAGTCTTGCTTAATTATGGTAGGTGATTCCACATTACCAATTGACTTATGCTTAACATGACGGGATTTGATGCGATTTTTGGTATGAATTAGCTAGTTGCATATCATGTGCAAAGAGACTGCTATAATCGAATAGTGTCTTATGTATTACCGGAGGATAAAATTGTTAAGGTTAGAGGGTCTAAATCTGAAGTGTTAAATCACTTAGCATGTTTGAGTTTATGGGCAATAGATGAGAGGGGAGGATGATAACCGATTCCAATAGTATGCCAATTTGGACATGTATTCCAAGACATACCAGGATTGTCTCCCAAGTGATAAATAGAATTTAGCATAGACTTAACAACTGGAGTGAATCCTATTGCACTATCGACTTACTGTATGGCACCTACCGAGTTAACAGAGTTAAAAAAGCAATTAGATAAGTTACTTGCCTTGTAAATCATTCGACTGAGTTCATCACCATGAGGAGTACTAATTCTATTCGTTAAGAAAAAAGACGGATCTCTTAGACTATGCATTGACTACTGATCCTGTATTTTATATATATATTTTTTAAAATTTAGTTATTGGTCAGTCCATACCGTCTTCGATTTGAGCTGGTGACTGGTCCCAGTCTTGTCCGGCCGATTTAGACTATAATTAACGTGTTCACCAAACAACAAAATTTCAATACATATCAATTTGAATTCAAAAGATTTACATTTCAATCCTCGTGTATCTTTGAATTCCGAAACGGACCTTAAGAGAAATCTTGAAAACCCTTCTTTTGGACACGACCGTACAAGATAAAGAATCGACATTTTAATTTGTTCGAGGGGCATTTTAGAGATTTTAATTCAAAGGGAGATGACGTCACGTGGTCAGCACTCGCCTCGCACCAACCACTTCTCCTTCTTCGTTTGACGGGTAAACCGCGCGGTTCAGACTTCATGCGTCTGTCCTGCATCACATGGAAGCAACGTGGCAACATCATAACCGTTCGTTTGAATTACGATCGAAAGGTCAGAAGCTGTTTTCAACTAACCCGTTGTTGGCCTCCCTACACATCACTGAATGAGATGGAGAAGAAGAAACTCTATTTAAAGAGGCAAAAGCAGTTGAACAAGATTCAGGAAATTCAGATCAAATCCCACCTCAAAGTTTCCTCTTCTCTGAACAATTTTTCTCACAATTCATGATCTTTTACTCGGTTCCATTCGATTTCAGTTTTCCTCATCTGGGGTTCCTGTGTTTTATGTAATTTTCAATTTTTTTTTTTTTTTTCTTGAACCAATTAAACCATTCCATTTCATTTTTTCTCATCTGTGGTTCCTCTGTTTTCTCCAAAAATCCCATTTTTTTCAATTCTCTGAACTTCATTTCCCTCATGGAATTCCCACATCAGAACGGAAACTGCAATGGCTCAACCCAAAGTTTATGCAACAAAGACCCATTAAACTGGGGAATGGCGGCAGAGAGTCTAAAAGGAAGCCATCTTGATGAGGTCAAGCGCATGGTTTACGAGTTTCGTAAGCCAGTTGTTCGACTAGGTGGTGAGACCCTGACCATATCCCAAGTGGCTGCAATCGCTACTCACGCCGGAACAACCGCCGGCGTCGTCAAGGTCGAGCTATCGGAGTCGGCGAGGGTCGGAGTGAAGGCGAGCAGCGACTGGGTTATGGAAAGCATGAACAAAGGGACAGATAGCTATGGTGTCACGACTGGGTTTGGTGCTACTTCACATAGGAGAACCAAACAAGGAGGAGCTCTTCAGAAGGAACTCATAAGGTGATTATTATTATTAATGTCTTAATCATGATTAGTAAAATTTTAATTATCAGTTTAATAATAATAATAATAATAATAATATATTTTTACTTGGAAAGTTGTAGGTGGTAGTTGGTTTCTTAGTGGCCTATCTTTCCTACATTTATTAGTTAGAAGGAATGTATGGCCCAGATTTCTTCCTTTTTAAATGCTATTTTTAATGAAACAAGAAACCAAAAAACAAATGGGATTAAGAAAGATTAGTTAAGCTGCTCTAATCTTTTATTAAAAGAAAATAGAGGTAAAAAATTGTTAATCTAATGATTTAAGGTAGGGTTGTAATTCGATCGGCTTTGTCGCTAAGCCGGAAATCAAACCAAACCAAAATAGATTCAATTTTTCAGTTCGGGTTGATTCGATTTGATAAATTTAATGCAATTTTATGTACTAAAAACACATATTTTATGTAATTGTTTTCGGTTGTGTTCGGTTTAGCGAAACCTTAACCGAAAACCAAACCGAATTAATTCATTTTTTTAATTTGATTTTTTTCGGTTTTTGATTTAGAGCGAATCAATTGACACCCCTAATTTAAGGGACCTACCAGGGTGCATTTGGCATGCTCAATTAATTTTTTCTTTTTTTTAACTTAGTAAAGCACTTTTTTTTTTAAAATTAACTTACTATAAAGTAGTAGATTATTGAAATTCTTGAATATGACATTTATCCACCAAACTTGTATATATTTTCTATAATTATTTCTTGATAAAGTGTGTAGCTATACCTGTGTTTACCAAATACGAATATGTTTTTTTTACTTAATATGCAACTTATTGCAGCCACATATATGTGAGCTCCTTGTAAGCCACTTATTTAAAAGCATAAACACTACCAAACATAATCTTAACAAATGATTATATAATTTTATTTTTTTAGAAGACAAAAGATAGGACAGAAATGCTCGCTCTAGTAGGCATCTCGTAAGGTAAGTCCAGAATTCGAATCTCATTAGAAGCACTCATAGTCATGAGTTTACCTTTAATACTCCCGCCATGAACGTGGATTAGTCCCATGTGGGTGTAGTGGTTATGACCCGAAAAAAAAAAAAAAAAAAAGAAAAGAAAAAATGCTCGTTCAATTAGTCGTCTTGCAGTAAAGATATTTCATCGTATCTTTTCTTACCAAAAAGAAAATTATAAAAGATATTTCAAAGTGGGTCCCATATATGTATGAATAATATATATATATATAATAAATCAAGGTTGAAGCCTGGGGATACGTGCTTGAATTGTTGGGAACCTAAACCTATTAGAAAGTACGTTTACGTTCTCTCATTCTGTGTCAAAATCTTTTCAATCTTTTTCCTTCCAAATTAAGAAAAAAGAAATAAATGATAGTTATTTTTTTTTTTCACGTTTGTGGTTAAAATGAGCCGTACGAAGAAAAAGAAAATCAGATTTGATGATTTTTATGACTGTTATGTGACTTCTTGTATTTTACTAGTAAAATTGACTATTGCTTGACTTGGGATTGGGTCAGATCAATAGTCAACCTAAACTCACCCTTTTAATAAGCTGACCACTCAAGTTAGCGGGTTGACCCAACCAAAGGTTTGATTCAAGTTATTATATTATCGACCGAATCTTCTCTTCTCATTTAATAGACGTAAACCCACCAATTCAATCCAATATGTTTATTGTTAGAATTGGTTGAATCAGGTCATTATATAACCCATACTAGTCAATTTAATAAACGGGTCACTCGATTTCGAGCAAATTAACGAGTTTATAATATAGACATGCCAATTCAACCCATTTCTTATTCAGATAAAATCACTCCCGATTTTGAAAATTATGCTTTTTTTTTAATTCGAATCTGTTAAAATATCGAGTGAGATGATGAGTCAAGTCATTTTTTGCCACATTTAGTTGTAAGTTTGATTGGACTATTAAGAGTAGCTTTCCACTCTTTCTATTCTTTCTTCAATTTTTGAGAACAAATTTTTAACTTATTTTCTTTCAAAATCTCATACACACTGTTCAGTATTTTATTTTCTTTTTCTAGGGTTACAAACGTGACCCTACTTACCTTTCCATGGTTTTCCAACAACCAAACACAAAAGAATCCTTCTAACCATGGGCAAAAAATATAACAAGATTGTGGTTGCTTTACCCTTATTTATGAATTGGACATCACAACCGACAAATAGTTATATCCAACATGCTCATGGTGGGATTTTTAGTAGGAAAGATTTCAGCTACTTGAATTATTAAATGGGAACAAAATTTTATGTACGGACTGGGATTCCTCCAACACCAATTAGGTAAGGACAGCACATTGGCATAGACATGATTAATGGACCCACACACAAACATGGTGGACCCAACATTGTCTTATAGACATTGTTGGATGACCACTATGTTGCCTCCCATAGGGTTTTTGGTTTGGTTTGATTTGTCTGTTTATTTTTTCATTATAGTTTGTTTACGGTTTAGAAAACGAAAATCAGAATTAATTCGGTTTATGGTTATGGCTTCGAATAGAGCGTGGAAAGCTGTAGTATCTGTTGCAGCGTGCATTCACGCACGCTACGTATTCTCAAGTACGTGCGAATTTGCTCTTAATCATCTAGACGATGTCTCACTTTCATCATATGTTGGTTTTACATCTGCATATGCATGTGGATGCGTGGCTTGCTTGGATGGATGTTGCAGCATTTGCTACCACCACGTTGATTTAGACGATGGATGGCCTGTGTGGATATGTTGGTTTTTTTTTTTTTCATTTTTTGCGGGCCTGTTTGGGACAATTGTCAATTTCGTGTAAGATTCACACAAGGTTCATACAACCCAGGTTCATCTAATGGAAAGGATTCGACATCGTCGGCAACGTGTTAAGCTGCAACAGATATTGCATCGTGCATCCACGTACGTCACGCATCCACAAGAGTGTGCAGATGCACGCCAAAACATCCAGACGATCTCACTTTCATCATCTTGATACATTGGCTTACATCAGCACACGCATGTGGATGCGTGGCTTGCATGAATGCACGCTACAGCATCTGCTGTAATCATCTTGCTCCAAACAATACGGGAACAATAGAAAGCACAATAAGTAAATTTAAGTACTAATCTGTTTTCATGAAATTTTGTTACAATTCAGATTCTTGAACGCCGGAATCTTCGGCAATGGAACAGAATCTTGCCACACATTACCTCACTCTGCAACAAGAGCAGCAATGCTGGTGAGGATCAACACCCTCCTTCAAGGATACTCTGGAATCAGGTTTGAGATCTTGGAAGCCATAACCCAGTTCCTCAATCACAACATCACACCTTGCTTGCCTTTGAGGGGAACCATCACAGCATCAGGTGATCTTGTCCCTTTATCGTACATTGCCGGACTTCTAACTGGTCGGCCGAATTCGAAAGCCGTAGGACCGAACGGGGAATCCCTCGACGCAGGAGAAGCCTTTCGCCTTTCCGGAATCAATGGAGGATTCTTTGAGTTACAGCCAAAAGAGGGTCTTGCACTTGTTAATGGCACTGCAGTGGGGTCTGGCTTGGCTTCCATGGTTCTTTTCGAGGCAAACATCCTCGCCGTCTTATCGGAAGTCTTATCGGCGATCTTCGCCGAAGTAATGCAAGGGAAACCGGAGTTCACTGACCATCTTACTCACAAATTGAAGCACCATCCTGGCCAAATTGAAGCTGCAGCTATAATGGAACATATATTAGATGGTAGCTCATATGTTAAAGCAGCTCAGAAGCAACATGAGATGGATCCATTACAGAAGCCAAAGCAAGACAGATATGCTCTTCGAACTTCTCCTCAATGGCTAGGTCCCCAGATTGAAGTGATCCGATCATCAACAAAATCGATCGAACGGGAGATCAATTCGGTGAACGATAACCCGTTGATCGACGTTTCAAGGAACAAAGCTGTCCATGGGGGGAATTTCCAAGGGACTCCAATTGGTGTTTCGATGGACAATACCCGGTTGGCGATCGCGTCGATTGGGAAGCTCATGTTTGCTCAATTGTCTGAGCTTGTTAATGATTTCTACAACAATGGGTTGCCGTCGAATCTCTCCGGTGGCCGGAACCCAAGTTTGGATTATGGGTTCAAGGGTGCTGAAATTGCAATGGCAGCTTACTGTTC
>JAUPMG010051752.1:0-13861 GCA_031762675.1 Pachysandra terminalis | reverse complement strand
ATTTCACAAAGCAAATCAATATGAAGGCTGTAGCAATCCCCACCCACCCATCTTCATCCAACCAAAAGGAAATCTAGCCGACCAAGAACATCCAATGGACGTGCCAGTCTTGGACAAGATGTAACACCAATCCAGTTCAATCTCATGGTATTAAGTCATCACTTAGTCACACTGGCATGGAAAACATAGTATCCTCATATGATCAAACAAGCTGATCGTATAATCATTGACTTATCAAATAATTTATTAAGTCAGATTTTATTTAATCATCAAGCAAATAACACAATCAATCTCAATCTTAGGAATGTTGGATAATACAATATTCGATCATTCAAACCAAAAGGAACCGAATCCAGATCAATAAATGGCTCACTAATTGAATAGTGTGTGAGCAGAGTTAATTCTTAATGCAAACATCAAATCATCCAAACATCAGAAACAATCACTACAAACAAAACCGTAGAACACTTCTTCTAAGGGACTGATCTCATAACTCAAGTACGGACACATTAAGACTTGCATAAGTCAATGTCTTTTGATCCAAGGGGATGCTGATAATACAAGGTCAAATACAGTATTATGGCCCCTGAAGTTGAGTTAGGAGATCATTCCCCTTTCTACAACTCACATACTATAACTGCAAATATAAATCGTGAAACATACAAAATAAAATTTACTAGTCAGCGAATGCCAGCTTTGGAAAAGATCCCGAGCTTCATCAACAAACCCATCTAGTTCTTCAAATGCCTTGCTAAGCCGTTCATCAGAAGCTACTCCAGAATCAACAATTACATCAAGTATTGGCCTCAATGACTTCAGTATTTCATCTATCTTTTGGTAACACTTCTGAACTAGTTCACCATTTATGTTGTCACAAGAAGATAAATGGCCAAACAGAGAGATATTGTTGAGAAGAGCCTTTAACAATGATATCTCCATCATACCTGTTCCATGAAAAAAGTCATAAAGGTACTTCCACAATAATGAAAATCAAATTTCTCAAAAGATATTGGTCAAAAATTTATATGTGAAAACCAAACATAAAATAAAAGCGAATGGCAAAAAAATAATTGTACCATGTAATTCTCATACCAAAACAATGATCCTAAACCTATATCAAGGGCAGAATAATATCAGGTGGAAATTTTACCAAAGTCCTGCAGAACACAAGAACCTACAAACAATTTTCTTCAAGGGACACATATTTCAACAAAGAAAATTCTAAATTAATATTCACGAGAAAATCCTTATGCTACAATGAATTATAAACCGGTTGGATTTCCTCAATCCAGTCAAATTCAGCTCATTTTTTTAGAACCTCGAACAATAATACAACAGGTAGAAAATTAAATATCATGAAAAAATGGATGGCAATAGGTTTTTTGCTACTTTGCCCATCCTTGTGGATGATGACTCCCAAACACTAGAAAGCCGGTATCATGATAGCATGGGATCATGACACTATTGTATTCATCATTGAGTATGGAATCAGGTTTTAAAACAGTCACAACGGTTTCCCTACTCGTCAGTTTAAATTATGCAGGTCTTAGATAGCAAGAGAGAGAGAAAGAGAGAGAGATAGAGGTGTCATTTTTGTATGTCTTAAAAAATAAATCAAAAGACAAACTCTTGTAGAGAGGGATGAGAGAATTTGAGGAAGAAGAGAGATTGTGTTGCATAAGAATTGGGTTTCCAACTTGTTTGTGGAGTTCAAATGGAATGACAGAGAGGGAGAGGGAGAGGGAGAGAAAGAGATTTTATGTTAATGTCTTGAACAAATCTGCCGTCACTGAGGATGAAGAGAGAACGGAGAAGGACGCTGACACAATAACTGGGTTGGCAACTCTAGCTCAAGCACCATCCTAAAGGGAAGATCGGTGCTATTGCATATCCATCCAGGGATGTTGAAACTAGTAGTCAGGAACACCTGGCAAGAAATCATTTAAGCTTCTCATTTCTTCACATAATATTAAGAATTACAAAATACAACTTGTAACAAACATATGGATTTCTATCTACCCACAACTTCTTTAGCTAATGGGTTGGCTAACGATTGTTAATGAAGATGTACAATAGAAAGCAGGTGGTAAAAACAATGTAGAAGAATAGCAATCCTGAAGCATAACCTAATCAAAGGAAGAAAAAGAAATAACAAAAATGAAAAGCAGCTCCACATATGCTATCACTCCTCTCATACATCTAGTCACCAACAACCCCCCTGATGATTCCCTCTCAAGACACCCTCTCCCACCACCCTGTCCACAAAAGAATTCGCCAATCGAGGAATGTGAGAGAACATGTTCCACTCACGATACCAAACAACGAAGTGGGACAGGCACCAGCCGCCAAAAACCCTATAGGTGCTTACAAAACCATGAGATGATAGTGTCTGAATCACCCTCCACCACTAGGGATGAGAATCCTAGTGCCCTTATCTCCCTCAGTCCTGTCAAGTGAGCCAAAAGTTCAGTCATTACAGAATCACCTGAACCAATTGGTCCACGAAAGGAATGTACTCAATACACCTTCAATGCCTGATAGGCCTGGGTTCCCCAACGAGCATCCATCAAAATTCAATTTGATGGCACCCGTGGTAGGGGTCTCCAGCAAATAGTCACACGCTCCATCCAAGGTCATGAAACTGCTACTATCGCCCGTACCCTGATAATGTTTGCAACTGAGAATCATCTGAAAACTCGATTCTGAACCACCCATCCAGATTTCAATACCATCATTGAATCCCACAAATCCCATACCTATCTCTTCCCTGTCTTAAAAAATGCGTCTATTCCTCCCATATGTTCCACATAATGGCATGAAACACAACCTTGTAAATCAGTCTGCCTCTACTCCCCAAACCATCAAATCTCCACTGGGCAAAAAGTGCTGAAATAGATGCCAACATTACCAAGTCCACTCCAATCAAATGTAAGAAAAAGATCCAAATATCTCTATCCACACAGCACTCAACATCAGACAACTAATCATCTCTTTGTGGTTCATAAACATGAGACAAGCATCAAGGCATGGAGTTATATGCTTCCATTTCCTCTCTATCATGCTTTCCATGTTGAACTTATAAAGTCGACCATGAAAATGCTTTAACTCTATTGAGAACTAAGGACTTCCATAGAAGATGCAAGGGAAGTGGGCAAATAGGAATCTCACGATCTTTACGGAGGACACTAAAGAAGGATTTGGATATGAACAGACTTCTATCATCCAGATCCAGACCCTTGCATCAACTCTGTGATCATTAATAAAGACATCATCAAGAAGGGCAAAAATAACGGAAACCCTACTAGGTCTGCTGGACTAAGATCTCTCCTAAAGGACAAATTCCAAACCAACCCAGAGGATGACCAAGAAAGTACATCAGCAACTCTAGCCCTCTTCGGAATCAACAATATGGAAAAGACATTGAAACTTGAGTGCAAAAGGAACCTCTTCCCACCACAAGTTTGACCAAAACCTGATGGATGTCCCAAACCCCACATAGAAAAGGACCAGTAGATTATACAAAGGAACCAAAGAGGAGATAGCCTTCCAAAGGCTAGTCTATGTGCCTTAACTTGAGGATTAACCTCCCAACTATTGCCACGAACCCAATACTTACTAGTGATCACTCAACACCACATTCTCTCTCACTGCTGAACCTCCAAAGCCATTTTCCAAGTAAAGCTAAATTCCTTTCTAGAGTGTTGCCCAAATTAAGCCCTCATTTGGCCTTCTCTCAACACACTATTTCCCACTTGACCAAATGATCTTTCCAATGTCCACTTCCCTCCCACAAGAATTCCCTCTGAATCCTCTCCATGACGTTGGCCAGACATAATGGCAACTTGAACAAAAAGATATAGTAGATCAGCAGACTAACCAGAGATACCTGAATTCAATGTATTACGACCACCCAATGAAATATAAGTACTCTTCCATGTGGCTAACCTCTCTCTCTTCAATGACTGAAGCCCAAAAACTCAAACTATCAGAGTATTACCTAGGTACCTAATAACCTAAGAGGCCACTCATCAATCCCATACCCCATAATATCAACATAATGGTGAAGCCATCTCTCTCAAAATTGATTCTTGAAATGCCTTTTTTCTCCAAATTAACCTTAAAACCATTTCAAAGTTTCATAGAATACAATTGGTCCTCATAAACCTCAAGATATAAGATTGTATCATTTGCAAAATTGTAGATGTGACTACTCTCTTAACCTAATCTTCCTCAAACTCCCTTTCCAACCAAGATGGCTCTTCTTCTACAAGAAATCTCCCTCTAATCTTACCTACATCAAACCTCACCTCATGCTTAGATTGGTGAAGTCTGGAGTAAAACAATGGAATGCCTTTATAATACCATTAGGATCCTCCGCAATATCTCGATCCACCTCCAATCTATAAATGGAATTCACCCTACTTCTCCCACTGGCCATCTTATGGAATATATATATATATATATATATTCCAACTCACTTTTCAAATCACGACACTATGATAACTCCTCTAAAACCAGCCCAATGCCTTCTTCTTTTCTATCTAAAGCATCAATAGCCAATGACCCCTTTTCTTTTAACCATAAACACCAAACACATTACTGTTCCACCCTTCTACTTTCTTCTTGATGTGCCCAAGGGTTCTCATAAACCTGAAACACACCCACCCTAACCGCCTCTACCACCCTTTCCCAACAATCACTAAAAGGGATGGGACAACCACATGTTTTTTTCTCAAACGTGAAGGGTGAAGGACACGGAGTAGGAGCCAAAGATGAGACTAGTAGTGGACAATGATCACACACTAGCCTCAAAAAGTAGCCCCTGGGCAATCTAAGGGAAGTGGCACTCCAATCTACACTAGCAAGGAACCTGTCTAGCCTATAACAAATGAATTCACTCTGCAAATTTGGCCAAGTGAAGTTGTCTCCTCTAAGAGGGTAATTGTCACGAACCAAATCTAGAGATTTCATTGGAATCCCCAAATCTAGTTAACAACTCTCACTCCATATCCAAATGGGAGTGGATAAACGATATGTAGCCAAATATCATTCAATTAAGAAGGATATTATATAAGATTAAGTATAAAAAAGTAATGTTATAAAAATAAAATCCATCACATAACATCTTTCAAACAGAAAACAACGGAAAGTAAAATAAAACTAGTCTCATGCTTTAAATCAAATCCCTATTAACTACCCTAATTAACTAAGTACTGAAATTTACATTGATTGAAAACCCTACTACAAGATCTAATAAAATCATCGAATAAAACTCTAATTATTGTTAAAATCTTCAAAACATTCTTATTCTCCACCTTGGTCCTCATGGTCCATGTGTCCATCAACTATAGGTCTTGAAATATATTGTACTCGAAAGTGTCAGCTACACTTAGCTCAGTAAGTAAACAATCAAACATGGTTTATAATTTGAAGTAGGGCCAAGGCCACTCTTCAATGGTAATCCGTATAGCAATAATGAGTAATTCATGAGATATGAGATAATATGCAAGTATAACATGCTGAACATATAAGTATGAATAAAACATATACAAAACATGTAATTTGATGCAATGTGAGTAATTAGCATGATATAATAAGCAATGTAATGGCTGATTCAATTATTAATGCATGTTGTGCACCTAGTAAGTAAAATCACCACATGTGACTGAAAACAATCTAATATGCAATATGTATGATGTTGGCTGTATAATATTCGTTTATGTACGATTCACACTTGATCTTAATCGTACTATCTAAGGATGCCTCACAATGTGAACCTTCATCCCCCAATACATGGCTGAAACAGTAGATTATTCTATGTGCGCATCATAGTTTCTAGGAGCTTCGACCTAGAGGTCACAAGCGCCTCAGTTATTTCCGATCATAGGGACTTAGCCCAAGGCCTCACAATGTGAACTTTCCTTTGTGAATCAAACATTAGCCGATCTACTAACAGAATTACACTCTTGTAACTTGGATATTGGGCATCATAAATATGAACCTTCCCTCATCATTAAATTCTTATGAGTTAGATATTGGGCCTCACAATGTGAACCTTCCCTCACCATTGAAGTTATTAATTTAAAAGGTCCATTAGGATGATCAGTCCCTCAACTCCAGAAATATATAATGATGCATAAGCACGTCTCCTCACCTACCGTGATTTCCAGATCACAGTAATCTCATAATATCCTTAAAAATCAAGCAGTATGGACTTACATGCAAAGGGGTTTTAACCTATAGACCAAATCCATGATTTTAAGGCATGTGATGTGCAAGTGATAGAGTGCACAATAACTAAGCATGCAATTGTTGTGTACATTGTATAATAAGTCTACCTAGCATGCTTGACATGTTAAAATCAAATAAAATCAGTCATACCAAAATATCATAATCTAACCAGTATGAAAAACGGTCCAAACAGGGTATAAGTAATTGAAACATGCATAATCAAGCATAACTAACATCAGAATTGGTCTAATGAAATCAAAATACACATGCTCACAAAAATACAATCAATTCCAATCAAGTTGGCACTTTTCGGCGTGCCTAGGGGTCGCCAATGTGCTTTCGGCAAGTTCTCGGCACGTTTGTCTGCCCGTCGAGTAGTCGTCGGGGTTTCTGTGTGAAAAATATGAGTTTCAGGGTTTTGGTCTCAAAATTTGGCTCGGCACGTTCTCGGCTCATCGAGAATTTTCTCGGGGCCAAAACCAAGGGCTTAAAATCTTACTTGTGATGCTCGACCCTTCGAGTAGGGTCTCGACGTGAAACCAGGGGTTCAATGGTCAACAGAGGAGACTCGACGCATTCTCGGTTCATCGAGTACTCACCGAGTGCTCTTCTGGGCTGATTCAGCGCATACTCGACTCGCCGAACAGCAGTTTTCCCAGATTCTGATCTAATTATAATTCAAATCAATTTACTTCCTTAAGTAACCTTCTTTAATATTAAATTCCAAACAAAACCCAATAAAAATACTTAGGAAAACATAAGTAAATAATTAATAGTTAAATTACTTTGAAAACTTTTTAAACTAATATAATTTTGAAAACTTACTTCATACGATTGAAAAACAGACTTGAAACTCTACTTAAATCATAAAACAAGTTTAATCCGAATACTTACCTTGATGTTGCTAGGTTAGAGTAAAGAATTCACCTCTGCTCTTCTTCTTCCTCTTCTTCTTTGCCCCAAGGAAATTGTGATTTTCGAAACAAGCAAGGCCTCTTATTTATAGTAATTTAGTAAACTTCCAAGTTCTATTAGTATTAGTCTTTGTGTTTTAATTCTGTCCCTTTATTGGAATGTATTAGATTCTAAGCCATTAGATCAATTCCCAGCTCTCCTAGTTCAGCTATGTTTCTATATTTGAATTTTAGAGTTCTAGCAAGTTTCTAACTCCTATGGAAGTTTCAATTATTGTCTTTTAATCTAAGTCATTGATTTAAGTTAAAAGTTCCTACAAGATCCTAGCCACACATTATAACTTAAAGAGTTATGATTGTGTGTTAAGCACTTTAGTTTCCTATAGTGCAGCCCACCAATCACAAACAGTCAAAGTCAAACCTGTAACTAATTTACTAAAAAGTTTAAATTACCGCTAATCCTTCTCATTATATTAACCCTATACTTACATTAATTACAAATTAGTCCTATATTTTGGTTGGGTTATTATAGCAATCCACCAATTGGCACTCATTAATGAGACGGTAAAAGTTCCTCATACTCCTTGTGGTTATACCTAAATTAGACCTCATGGGAAATGTAGGTAACATTAAAATCACCAATTAAACACCACGGTAAGACACAACTCCCTTCAAAATCCTGAAACCTATTCCCAAAAGGATTCTCGCAATCTAGGCCTTGTTTTCATACCTAAATTAGACCTCATGAGAAAAGTAGGTAACATTAAATCACCAATTAAACGACACGGTAAGACACAACTCTCATCAAAATCCTGAAACCTCTTCCCAAAAGGATTCCAGCAATCTAGGCCTATCTGGTCAGTAGACACCTGAAAACACCCACTCAAATGGATCATTGGGAGACTTAAACCTAACAAAAAGAAGAAATCTCCCCACCTTAACAACCTCCCCAAACACCTTACCATAGTCCCACATAATCAAAATGCCACCTGGCACTGAATGCAAGACAGCCAAGTTGCTATAAACAGCACAGGAAAATTGCAACTTGCAAAGCCAACGCCGCCGACTTGTCATCCACTAAATCATGGAAGAGAACTTACTATAACTGAACCCTTGACTAACATCTATCATATTTCCCTTTGAAAAAGAGCATGTTATAATAGTTTGTTGTTTGTGTTAAGCCAGAATAGGGAAAAAAAAAAAAGGAAAAACAAAAATACAAGTTCTTGCATCCACGCCAATTGACGAGATTTTCACTTGCATTTTTAAGATGGGTATGCAATCCATATCAAGTAAGCATATAACTCAAACTCATTAAGTGAGACGATGAAAAGCACAATGATGAAGAAACAGAGGATTCACCAAATCAGGAGCTGCAAGTGCAAGTGCAAGTTCAACTAAAGCCTGGATAACATGGTTTGAATTTTGTGTATTATTGCAATCTTTTTTTTCATCGGTACTAACATGCGATATTTCACATTTTGATATACATGGGAAAAAGATTGGAAATATGTTTCTCACCAAATACCATGCAAATTACCACGATATATCATGATATGTCATGATATTTGCCAAACATCTTAATACAAAATGTAAGTTCTTAACATATTTTACAAAATTCCGATCAAGACGGGGGATATTTCACACCCACCGCTTTGATTCTAAGTCCCTCCAAACACTTAAAAACCCTTCTTCATTTTCTTTTGTGCTATAAATCCCATCTTTGAAACAATTAAACAATTTCATCGTGAATCGGTCAATATTATAGGGGAGATTTAATAGTAAGAATAAAGGTGTTTTATGTCCAAACCCCCAAGAATACATCAAAGGTAATTTTGATTCAATTTTGGCTTGTTTTAACTTTTTCCTATCGACATAGCTTACAATTGAGAGGAAATGCATGCAGATGCACTTATTTGATGAATTGGCATTAAAGATAGATTAGATTAAAGAATTTAAAAACCTGAAAGGTCTGGGAAAACCATATTTTTTGAGTTTTTTAATCTGATAATATACTTTTAGGGTATTGCATAATTATGTGTTACATAGCAGTAGAGGTGACAAAATCTGACCCAAACCGCCTGATTTTTTGCGGGTTCAGGTTGGATAAAAATAGAAATTTCTTAATCGGGTCAACCCGAACGCACCCGATTAATAAACAAGTTGGGTTGAGTTGGCGAGTTTTGTGTTATAATAAACCTGTGAACCTGCCCAAATCCGAATGACCTATTTATTAAATAGGCAAGTTTGGGTAGACCATATGTCAACCGTTGCCAAGCCTAAATAGAGGTATGATCCACAGATTGGCTAAATGTCTTTTGCAATTTATTAATTTTAATTATTATATAAAATTAGAAATATATATTTCAAGAAAGAAGATTTTGAGGGATTTGCAATTGATATTGCATTGCCTATTTATACCAAAAAAAGCTAACCAACTAGAGAAACCTTTTATAAAATCAAATTCTTTTTAAAAAATAAACTAAATGAGTACAAATGAAAAATGAACATTGCATATGCTAAATAATTATTGGTTGATATTATGTGTAATAATAAAAATGTGATTTTTTTTATTAGAAATATTTTTATGGATCATCCAATGACTAATTCATATGCGTCCAGTTATGATTCACATGGGCAAATGAATATGGATTAATCAGGGACATTAGTAGCCAGAGTATCCAAATTTACATATGCTTATCTTCTTGAATGACAATGATTACCATAAGACCATTCATGACTATACAGATTTTGTTATCACATCATGAGTTGGGACTAGTACTGTATGCACTGGAGCAATATTATTTCCTTCACTCCAGACCACAGTGTAAAGGATCGTCCGATCCCGAGTTGGATCGTTGGGACGATCCCCGAGTTGAATCCGAGACTAAATTAAACCAAAATGTAATGACTCGGTCCGATCTTGATACGGATCAGGCGATCCAACTTGGAATCGGCGAGTCGGATCGTCTGAGTTGGACCGAGTTGGGTTTTTGAAAAAAAAAAATATTGATTTCGGATCGTCCAATCCCATTACATCCCGAGTTGGATTAGCGATCCAACTCGGGATCGGAGCGAAACGATCCCCGAGTTGGATCCGAGATTAAACACTATGCTCCAGACAGCATCGGAGCAACAACTTAGAGAAGGCTAGAAACTCCATTGGATTATGAAACACATGTTTAGTTTTTTAGTTTTTTTTCATGTATTCATGACTCGTATTAAATATTATATTAATTTTGTCTTGAAAAGTCTATAAATGTTATGTGGAGTGTTAATGAAACATCAGACATACACAACAGTATAGTTCCACATTTCACTAAGTTTCATTGAAAATTTCCTCTTTTCCCAATCTTTCCCCATCATCTCCAACTTTGTTTATGAAGTATCAAAATTTCCCCTAGTATATCCCACCATATTTATTTTGGTCGTTGCGATAAATCCTACAATATCAATATTTTTTTAAGCCTTGCTAGCCAAGGATGTAGGCACAAAGACAGATTAATACAATAAGATCGGCCTGCATGGCGGGTAGAGACAATGATTAAATCAGAGACCATGGTTTTAGATTTCCCCAAAGTTTAACAAACTTTCCCTATGCAAAGCACACCGGATTTTACTTATATCGATAATTTCTTTTTCTTGAAATTTCTTAATAATTTTTTTACAAGAAACATCGCAAAGAATCCAAAACATGTCCCAAATTTTCCAATCTAGAGATAGAGAATGCACTAAGAATGCAGCAAGTGACTATGGTATCAGAACCACAGCAATAAGTGCACCAGGAAGTTCAGGAGTGAGGCCAAAATAACTCCAACACATTAACCTCAACCATAAAAGCGTTGTGCTGAAAAATCCACCGAGCATCCAAGAGATGTATCAGATGTGATGTAAAGATGCCAAGGAAACTACACCAGATGGAGAGTTTAGCTTTGTGGCCAAAGCCACAAACAGTCAAGCTCGAGCTTTGAGGATGAAAACTAAGTACAGATACTGTTTAGATGCACCTCTCCAATAGAGTTCGGGAAAATATGATGTTATGGGATCAAAATACTGATGTTCAAATGATAATGGCCACTCCCAGAAGCATACATGTGTTTATCCATGAACAACCAACTGGAGTTTGGCTCCTTTCGTATATGCCCAATCCACACCCTCAGTTCAGGCCCCAAATGTAGTATGAATTAGATGGAACAGCCACCAATATTAACATCCATGGATTATTATGGGTGATTTTAACTGTACTATTAGCCCATAAGAGAAACCGGATGGCGCACCAGTTAATCTAAGCCAAATTTCACTATTAAAAAACTGCTTAATAAGAAACCGATTAATTGACATACACTTTATGGGACCCACACTTACCTGGACTAATAGATGAAACACTTAAAACCAGATTTACATACGTCTTGACAGAGCAGTTACAAACCCAGGCTTGCTCATCCTTTTCCCAAATGCCCAATGTATACATCTAACAATTATCATTTCACACTGCCTTCTTTTACTTAATGCCCAACTCAAAAATCTACTAATTATGATCTCAGATTACTACCTGTTATTACCTGAAAACTAACTCACTTCCTTCTCTAGTCCCAAACTGTTTAAGTTAAATCCCATGTGGTTATTAGAGCACTTGTTTGAAACCTGATTTTTAGAGCTTGGAATTCACAAATAGTAGGTTCCACAACATTCAGCTTGTAAGTAAAACAGTTAAAAAAAATGGAATAAACAAGCAATCTCAAGAAAATCTAAAATTAAAAACCTTAAAAAAATTAGGAAATATTAAAAATGACCAAATAGACTTATATAAGAACAACACCTAATTAACAAACTAGACTAACTACGACCAAATATTAAATACTTTCACACAACTCTAATCAAAAGACAAGCAAATTGCAGACAAGTTCCAAAACAATCGACAAGGAAAACAGAGGATAATAACCATACCATTAGTTAGCCATTTAAAAATTATTTATTTCCATTAAACCAAAAGAAATCGATGGTTATTTAGCTTTAATCCAAAATTGTATATCTGTGGAAGATAACCAATGGACATTACAACCAATTATAGGAGAAATCAAAAAAGCCATCTTCCAGAATAGACAGTGACACAGCCACTGTCCTGATGGAATCCTACTATTTTTTACCCAAAAAAAAAGGCAAATGTTAGATAATAAGTAATAATTTTTAAATAGTAATAATAATAATAATAATAATAATAATAATAATAATAATAATAATAGTAGTAGTAATAGTCACGGATGCTTAAATATTTGAACCACACCTTTTATTACGCTAACCATAGTGTTTGAACTTGGTTTCGGATCGGGGATTGTCCCGGTCCAAGACCGAGTTGGATCGCCGATCCAACTTTGGATCGGACAATCAGGGACGATCCAGAAAAAAAATATATATATATTTTAAAAGTAAAAGGGGTTTTCTTCTTCTTCTTCTTCTTCTTCTTCTTCTTCTTTCTTTCTTTCTTCATCCTTTCCCCTTCGTCTTCTTCTTCTTCTCTTCTTCTTCTTCTTCTTCTTCTTTCTTTGTTCTTCCTTTCCCCTGTTTCTCTGCAAACCAGAGGTGAAACCGTGAAAGTATTGGGTGACGGGTGTCCTTTTCAGGAGGCAGAGGTTCTAATCTCCAAATTTGTCCAAAGAGGGTAGCTACAGATGGAACAATAACTAGGTTATTTCAGAGATAAACCAATCTCCAATCCAAATAAAGAAACTGAACCCAACCCAGAAATAAGAGCTCAAGTATAAACCCTACCACAGAGATTAGTAATGGCATTTGAAATCGCCAAAGCAGTGCAAACCCCCTTTCCAGAACCCGACATGTCTTCACCAAGCAACAATTTTGAAAACCTCTCCTTCATCATCTCAATCTCAGATCGGAGATCAGAAATCGTAAGTCAGACGCCCGAAGCAGAAGAAATCGAGCAAAGAAAGACGGGTTCTTCTTCTTCTTCTTCTCCTTCTTCCTCCGTCTTCTTCTCCTTTGTCTTCTTCTGTTTTGGGTTTTTGATATTATTTTTTTAAAGATGTGGACCGGACGATCCAGTTAGGATCGTCTGGTCCGACTCAATCCGATTTTGTGACGGATCGGCTGGATCGGCCGATCCATCAAGGACTCGGTCCGAGTCAATGGATTTCCAAATTTTTTTGGATCAGCCAAGGATCATGGCTTGTTCCTGACCGATCCCGAGCTGGATCGGCCGATCCTTTACACCATGACGCTAACACCCAAAATAAATTCCCAAAAGCAATAGATAATTTAGGCATATAAATCTGTGAAATGTAATTATAAAATTATAAGTAAAATACTTATAAATAATTAATTATAAAACTCCTACCTATCCCTAAACCCTATAAGAAAACAAGGATGAATTAGAAACTCACCAAAGAACTACTATCAGTTGGGAAAAGCTTCAAAAAAAAGGACTTCGAAAAATAAAATAGTACCTACGTATAGTTTGGCATAAAAAATAATTTAATGAAAATATAAACCAAGTGAATCTGGGTAACAACATCTAACATGACCTTTAAGTAACAAGGGTATTGAAAACCAAGACCATTTACTGTTAATTTACCAATTAAGTGGAAAAACAAATATGGAAATATATGTTACCAAATTCAACAGAGGTAGAGATAGATGTAGCTCTATTACACACTGGATTGATGAGATGATTACTATGAATTATTACAAAGGTATAAATA
>JAUPMG010051741.1:0-13862 GCA_031762675.1 Pachysandra terminalis | reverse complement strand
CTCCTAAATTCAGTGGAATCCTTATCAGATGAGACAACCAAGGCATATCATTCATTGGAATCCTTATCATTTATATCATTTTTTTCTTCTTAAAATACGTGGATTGTGTTTTGTCTAGCTCCCTTAAGCTTTCTAATTGACCCATGTATCGAGTGTTGGACCAATGACTTCTGAACCAGATGGCTCAAAAGGCACTAGGTGTAAAGAACACCCCTATGAGCTTACTTACTAGAGTCAAAAAGGCTACGAAGCTACACTGGGCACAATATCAACCATTCTATCCTCCACATCTTTTGACGCGAGCACTCATGGCTTAGTAAGGCAAGAGATCCGGTTACTCAGCAAAAAGCTCAAAATAATCAAGAATTAAGCACTTATTCTTTTTTTTTAGATATACGAACCATAATACTATGACAAGGTTATTCAACCACAAGTCAACCAACATAACTTAAGTTGTCAAAACCATTCATAAATGGTTTCACATTTCATACCTCACAAACTATGTGTTAGTGTTAGTGTGCTTGTGCTAAGTTCAAAGTGAGATAAGTGAAATCACACTATCCAAGAATAAGTAATAAAGAGCAATACATAGATTTCTTAGTCAAATGATCATGTGTTTAAACTTATCAAAGAAATATAAATCAATATTCAAAGTTCAACAAAATTTTCAAGAGTAAGACATCTAATCATTGGAATCCAGAAAAATTTCAAGAAATTCAAGATTTATCACTTCTCTACTCGGAATAATGTCACGAATGAAATCTAGAGATTTCATTTGAATCCCTAAATCTAGTTTGCAATTCTTACCCCATATCCAGATGAGAGTGGATAAATGATATGTAGCCAAATATCATTTAATTAAGAATGATGTTATATAAGATTAAATATAGAAAAATAATGTTATAAAAATAAATTCCATCACATAACATCCTTCAAACAGAAAATAACTGAAAGTAAAATAAAACTAGTCTCATGCTTTAAATCAAATCCCTATTAACTAATATATTTAATTAAGTACTGAAATTACATTGATTGAAAACCCTACTACAAGATCTAATAAAATCATCAAAAAAACTCTAATGTTTGTTAAAATCTTCAAAACGTTCTTGTTCTCCACCTCGGTCCTCATGGTCCATGTCTCCATCAACTATAGATCTTGAAATATGTTGTGCTCGAAAGCGTCAGTTACACTTAGCTCAGTAAGTAAACAATCGAACATGGTTTGTAATTTGAAGTAGGTCCAAGGCCACTCTTCAAAGGTAATCCGTATAACAATAATGAGTAATTCGTGAGATATTTGTCAATATGCAAGTATAACATGCTGAACATAAAGTATGAATAAGATATATACAAAACGTGTAATCTGATGCAATGTAATGGCTAATTCAATTATTAATGCATGATGTGCACCTAACAAGTATGATCACCACATGTGATTTAAAATAACCTAATATGCAATATGTATGATCTTGGCTATATAGTATTCAATTAGTGTATGATTCACACCCGATCTTAATCATACTATCCAAGGATGCCTCACAATGTGAACCTTCATCCCTCAATAGATGGCTGAAATAGTTGATTATTCTATGTGCGCATCATAGTTTTTAGGAGCTTTGACCTAGAGGTCACAAGCGCCTCATTTATTTTCGATCATAAGGACTTAGCCCAAGGCCTCACAATGTAACCTTTCCTTTGTGAATCAAACATTGGCCGATCTACTAACAAAATTACACCCTTGTGATTCGGATATTGGGCATCATAAATATGAACCTTCCCTCACCTTTAAATTCTTATGAGTTGGATATTGGGCCTAACAATGTGAACCTTCCCTCACCATTGAAGTTATTAATTTAAAAGGTCTATTGGGACAATCAGTCCCTCAACTCCAGAAATATATAATGATGCATAAGCAAGTCTCCTCACCTACTGTGATTTCTAGATCATAGTAATCTCGTAATATCCTTAAAAATCCAGCAGTATGAACTTACATGCAAAGGGTGTGAACCTATAGACCAAATCCATGGTCTTAAGGCATATGAGGTGCAAGTGACAAAGTTCATGATAACTAAGCATACAATTGTTGTGTATAGTGTATAATAAGTCTACCTAGCATGCTTGATATGTTAAATCACAAAAAATCAATCATATCAAAATATCATAGTCTAACAAGTATGAAAAACAATCCAAATAGGGTATAAATAATTGAAACATGCATAATCAAGCATAACTAACATCACAATTGGTCTAATGAGATCAAAATACACATGCTCGCAAAAATATAATCAAAACAAATCAACTTTGCAGATTTCAGCGTGCCTAGGGTCGCCAGTGTGCTTTCGGCGAGTGCTCGGCACGTTTGTTGGCGCGGCGAGTGGTCGTCGAGGGTTTTTGTAAGAAAATATGTGTTTCAAGGTTTTGGTCTCAAGATTTATCTCGGCACATTATCGGCTCATCGAGAATTTGCCAGGCGCCAAAACCAGGGGCATAAAATCTTGTCTGTTACGCTCGGCGTGTCAACGACGCGTCGAGTAAGGTCTCACCATGAAAACCAGGGACTTAATGGTCACAGAAGGACGCTCGGCGCATTCTCGGCTCATCGAGTAATCGCCGAGTGCTCTTCTGGACTGGTTCGCTGCATGCTCGGCTCACCGAGTACTCGCCAAACAGCAGTTTCTGGGCAGGTTTTCTAGAATTCTGATCTAATTATAATTCAAATCAATTTTCTTCCTTAAGTAACCTTTCTTAATATTAAATTCTGAACAAAACCCAATAAAAATACTTAAGAAAACATAAGTAAATAATTAGTAGTTAAATTACTTTGAAAACTTTTATAAACTAATATAATTGTGAAAAGTTACTTCATACGATTGAAAAACAGACTTGAAACTCTACTTAAATCATAAAACAAGTTTAATTCGAATACTTACCTTGATGTTGTTGAGTTAGAGTAGAGAATTCACCTCTGCTCTTCTTCTTCCTCTCCTTCTTAGCTCCGGAGATTGTGATTCTCGAAATTAAGCAACGCCTCTTATTTATAGTACTTTACTAAACTTCCTAGTTCTATTAGTATTAGTCTGTGTGCTTTAATCTTGTCCATTTATTGGGGTGTATTAGATTCTAAGCCATTAGATGAATTCCCAGCTCTCCTAGTTGGGTTATGTTTCTATATTTGAATATTTGAATCCTAGCAAGTTTCTAACTCCTATGGAAGTTTCTATTACTATTTTTAATCTAAACCATTGATTTAAGTTAAAAGTTCCTACAAGATTGTGTGAAGCACTTTAGTTTCCTATAATGTAGCCCACCAATCACAAACAGTCAAAGTCAAATCTGTATCTAATTTACTAAAAATTTTAAACTACCCCTAATTCTTTCTCAGTATATTAACCCTATACTTATATTATTTACAATTTAGTCTTATATTTTGATTGGGTTATTACAGGTTGGCTTGACCAAAATGATCATATCTCCTCAGGACTTTTTCAATATACGGAGATTGAAATAAAGTTAGTCCATTTCCTTTTCTTAGGATTTGAATTCCTAAGATAACATTAGCCTCTCTTAGATCTTTCATATCAAAGTTAGATAGTAGAAACATTTTTGTTTCCTCCATCATTTCAAGGTTAGTACCAAAATTATGCATGTTATCAACATATAAAGAAACAATGACAGAAACATTGAATTAATTGTAAACATGCTTATTTATATCACTAACCTTAAAATCATGAGAAAATACTATTTGGTCCAATCTCTCATGTCACTATATAGGAGCAAGCTTTAGGCCATAAAGAGATTTCTTTTCTTGTCCTGGGAGAACAAACCCTAATAGATGAAATATGTGCAATATGTGAATGTGCCAAAATAATCACGAGAAATCATAGCAAAGAAGAATAAAGTCAAAAGAATAAGCAGAAGAGAATCCATACAACTTAATCAAATCAGTACAAGATACCCATGTCCAAGGAAAAACCCAATTACTGGATAAGAAAAACTTATCCGACTCATACATCAATTTGAGTTCCATAGTGCCCTTTTCGATAACCTTGGTGTGGAAGTAATTTGCCATCTTGTCTTCCTTTTCGACACCGATCTCTTTGTAAGTCTTAAAAAGACTACGATCCTTGTATGAATGATTGCATCTGTATTGAACCACCAGCCATCTTCAATTCCTACATAATTGGCTTCAGACACTGTTGCAATGAGTTCTAATCGTCGATCATATTCACTTGACTTTCACGGTCTTCTTTCAAAGGTGATAGTGTAATGTCCAAGTTGGTCACAAAGTGACAATTTCATTTCATTCTTCTGATAGCTTGCCTCTTGAAAAGCTTATCATTCTTAGGCTTAAGTTTGGTATTCTTGGATTTATCTCTCAACCATATTTTCCTTCAAATGATTCTCATTCATATTATCCTTCTTATCTTGATTATGAGAATCTTCCTTGATTCGAAGGTAATGCTGTAGAAATTCCAAGGTGTGACTTTTCTATTCATGCTTAAGGTTATTCTTGTAGTCATTCTAAGTAGAGGGGAGTTTAGCAATAATAACCCCTACTTGAAAATCCTCTACAAGTTCTATTCTGGCAATTTTCAGATCACTAATAATAAGTTGGAGTTCATGCACTTGTACTAGAACAGACTTATCATTGGTCATCTTAAAATCCAAATAACTACTAATTAAAATTTCTAGTTACTTGCCTCTACAATGCGACACTTGATGTCTAAGGCTGTCAACAGAGACTTTGCAGAATGAATTGAATGATGTGCACTGTAAAGTGAGTTGGAGAGAGCATTCAGGATGTGTTCTCTACAAATGACGTTATCTTCCTTTCTTTTTCGTCTCCTCTTTTAACTCGGGTGTATCGTCATTGGAAAATTCTAGGATAGCCTCCAGATCGCCATCAAGGATGTAGGTAAGCTTCAAAGTGGTAAGGAAGAAAAGCATCTTTTCTTGCCATCAGATAAAATTGTGACCATCGAACCTATCAAGACGCACAAGGTTCTGATTGCGATGAACCCTCCATTTGGCAGAGACTTGCCTAAAATTGTTGGAAAACAGTGAAGTATCAGGAGTATGAAGGGTTAAAAAACAATCTGCACTTGCACAATTGGCCCGCTTTCTTTTAGACAAGTTTCTCCCCCTCCAATCAAGATCGCGAATGCACTAGGGGTTAGTGAGAAGCTACCTTCAGGATACAATGAAACCTCTAAACAAGATTCATTGTGATTCTCGGATGTGCACCGTCTGATCACAATAGGACACTCTCTGTATAGAACTAATGATGTCAATCACTTAATTGAAAGCCTTGGTGTAATCTTTCTCTTAATCAGGTCTGAACTAGATCAAATATGGATCTCACTCTCACCATCAGGTCTCAAATTGGATGCTTTTGAATGGTTCAGTTGGTTTGGATCTGCAGTCTATTTATAGACTTACATGTACCTGTTCACCAACAGGTATGATCTTGATCCAACGGTTTGGATCAAATCCGAAAAGACATGTACCATTTCATCCATCATCAATCAGATGCAAGCAAGATCCTACGGTCAAGATCTGAACCATGTAAGGGCACCTGATCGCAAGGTTTTAATTCTTGGGATTGTGGATCGAACAGGTCCGGGTCAATCCCAATACGGATCGACGATGCGGTCCGGTATCGGCCGATCTAGATCCAATTCAAACATCTTCCTTAAAAAAAATAGTAAAGTACTGTGATATATCCTACTGTGGATTAATGTTTCAGGTTCGCCACCTTATTTGTGGTCTCTTTCGGTAGTAGAGGCTATTGGGTCTATTTGTGGTGGTTTCGTACGATTGGGGGAGGACACGAGGCTGTGCAGGCGTTTTGACTTTATCAATTTACTAGTAATGGAGACCAATCCCCTTAAAATATCTTGGTTTGTGTCTGTGAAGATAGACGTCAATGTTTTTCTGCTGAGGAATGTCATTGGCATTTGTGAGCCTTGTCTCCAAGTAGTTGCAGTGGAGATGGTGAATGAGGGGAAACCCCTAAAGGTCTGGAGGCGAACCACGATGACGTGTCTGGTGAGGTGCCATGTGTGGGGTGTAGGGATGGACATGTGCAATCAAAGGTCTGAGGGAATAGAGGGAGCATTTAATGGGGTTGGTGAAAGGGGGACACGTGTTCAAGAACTAGTGAGCCTCAGTTAGTCTCAAGGGGCGCTACAATACTGATGGACACTTTAATTCAAACTTTGATGGCCCTCCTTTGGTCGATCAATCACTAGACCGGTCCAGATTGGTATCGATTGGATCGGTCCGATCCAAAGCCAATTGAAACAAAAATTGTATCATGACTTAGAATCGGACCGGTCTTGGCCAATCCCGATACAGACCGGTTGATCCGGATCAGATCGGTCCAATCCTTGAAACCTTGCCTAATCGATTGACATCTCTCTGATCAGGTGCAACCTGATCGGATGGTCCCGATCGTGTGAACACAATCAGATGGTCCAAATCTTTTGGATTCATCAGGTGTGTCTGATCGGAAGGTCAACCCAAACCAGGCATGTCTGAACCATCAAACAAAACCAATCAATCAATCCGATCCAACCGTGTGGGCTACACTCTAAAAGAAAAGGCTCCCCTTGACGCTGCGTGCTAAGTGCGCCTACCCATTGCGCTCTCGTGCACACGCGTGCGCCTATCCGATGTGAGACAAGAGACTTTACAAATAGCTTTCAACACAAAACAAAACTAAATATATTTTGAAAGTATCCAACAAACTACACAAACCATGCTTGCAATTCTTTTTCTTCCCAAGAGTGTGGAAGACCTCTTGAGCCATTAAGATATTGTCTTGAATAGGTCTTCTCGGGATAAAGTCAGATTGGCTTAGATCCACAAGTTTGTTGATTATGGGCCTTAGTCTATTACCAAAGATCCGAAAAATGATCTTATAGATAAAGTCGCACAAACTGATAGGCCAATAATCACCAAGACCACTAGAGCTCTCACACTTAGGTATCAACATGATGAAAGTGTGATTGATAGTGTTGGAAAATTATCCGGTTATAAAGAAATCTCTCACAATATGAATAACCCCCTTCCCAACAATCCAATATTTATGATAAAATAGCTCTTTGAAAACCATTTGGACCAGGGCATTTCAACAATCCAAGCTGGTTAACAACCTCCCAGATCTCTAAACCATCAGGAATTTGAAGAACATTAAGATTATCAGCTTCAGTGATCTAGGAGGGGATCAGATTGATAAGGCCGGCCTCCCTCAGGAGGGTGTCATCCTGAAAAACTTCACCGAAGTGCTTGACAAATGCTACTTCTATAGTGGGGGGCTCAGTGAGAGTAGAATTATTCTGGTCCCTAATCAAGGTGATTAAATTATGCTTCCTTCGATTGACAATGGTTAAGTGAGAACCTGGTGCTCAGGCCTCCTTCCTTTAACCACTGAATATGGGACTTTTGAGCCCAGAAGGATTCAAGTTGATTCATAGCAGTCCAGTATTTTCTTTGGAGTTCAGCCTCACACAAACTCAGTCTAGAGTCAAACCGTCACTCCAAAGAGGATTGAACCTTGGCTATTTCATCCAAGATTTTTTGAGCCTCATATCTAATGTCACCAACTATGTTCCTATTCCAATGGTGGAGTTCATGGGCTAAAGTCTAGAGTTTGGAATTGAAAGCAAAGGCCAGAGAACCCAATTGGGCCTTAGTCCAAGAGTTCGCAATAGTATCTCACCGGTCCCAAAAGGAATAAAACCTAAAAGGTCTATCCTTACTGGTCACATTAGGGCACAATTCTAAATCAAGAGAGCGGTGATCCAACCCTACTATGGGGTTTTTGGTAAATAATTGAGTTAGGGAATCTCTCAGCCCATTCGGTATTGGCCAAGCATCTGTCAAGTTTTTCAAAGATCCTCTCAAAACTCTGCTGACCATTAATCCAAGTATACTTGAGCCTCTTAGCTTGAATTTCAGATAAGTCACGGTGATGCATCATTTCAATAAAAATATTAGCTCGAGGGCACTCACCTTATTACCGTCACATTTTTCCTCAAGACTAAGGATGATATTGAAGTCGCCAACAACTAGCCAAGCTCCATTGATATTGTCTGCCACTTCCTTCAGATGCTTCCAATGATCTGCCAATTGAGGTAACTTGAAACCAGTGTCGACAAAGGAAAGAAGCCAAGGTTCTTGACCAATTTATTTGACTAAAGATGTACAAGTCCAGTTGTTTGAAAATGAAATTTCTATATCTAACTCATTACACCATAACAACCAGAAAATAATGTATGTTATTGCCTTTTGAAGATGATCTCCATTGACGTGAACTTGATAAATCTGATTTCTTTAGTGGAAGTGATTCGTACAAAATACAACAACGATTATGATCTGAAATCGAAAACAAATGTGATTAATTTCGTTTTCACAAGGTCCCACAAAAGCATTTTTCTTGGAAAATGACTTGCACACGTTCACGTGAGGAATGCATCCTCAGGTGCACAGACCAATAGTGGATGGATGGAGTACCATGCACATTGGAGGACACGTGGCAAAATATAATAGGTGAAGGACTACGATCATCCAATCTAGTGATGGGTCCCACACCCGCAATGTTTGCCACGTATGATTTGAAGCCGTTGGGTGAGTAGACCTAACTTCGAGGGAGAGGGAAAAGGAAGTCAATAGAGCATGGTTTCAAGGATCAAACCGATCCAGTCCGTATTGGAATCGGCCAAGATCAAATAGTCGAGTTTCGACTGATACTGCCGGTCCAATAACTGGTCCGATCAATCTAAATTTTATTTATTTATTTATTTATTTTAAATGGACAATCCAATTTTTGTACTGGATCTAGACTGGCCAATATCGCCAGTCTGGATCGGGATCAACCGGGACCAATTCGATCTCTGATCCCGAGACTTAAAACCTTGCAATGGAGCCATCACCAGCCATGTGTTGGAGTGTATTAGGTGGAGTTTGAGTGTCTACATGTGTTTGTGTGTATTATGAGGAGATCCCAATTTGAACAAAGAAAAGGATAAGATGGGTTTTGGACATACAAGGACATGAGTATCCGTTTAAGGTAATAATAGATAAATTTAAAATTTTGGCTTTAAAGATAAGTCAGACCAAAACCACACCCTAGAGGCATGTGATAGCTCTCTCTTGTTTGCTGGCAACTTTCTAGCAATTAATTTCAAAGGAAAAATTGAGAGGAAAGTTCCTAACTTTTTTTCTTCCCTCCTTTTCATTTTCAATTCAATTTCACTAAAGACATTTTTACACCAATTCAAGGAAAGAAGTTAATTTGAATAATTTCAAGGGATGTTTTGTTTGGTTGTATCGAGTCTATTACTAGGGTTGGTTTTTAGTCTATAATCTTGATTTGGACTTGCAATTATTGTATATATTGATGTGATTCCATTCTAATATATAGGATGGAACTGTTGTCATCGGTCAAGAATCAAGTTCTTCTTTTCTTATTTTAAAAAAGACCGCCAAAATAAGTCATAAAGGCAAAATTTCAACCCACCTAAGTCCCACCAATTTACTTGTTTAAGACATGAACCTAAGTCTTAAGCAAGAAATTTATGATTATGGAAACAATAAACTTCTGTAGATAATGGATTATGATCAGCGACAAGTGACATCAATCATCTACCTCAGTTTATTTAGGAGGTTCTATGTGTCTTGTGCACAGATCACTCAGAGATCCACGTGACAATTAACATGCTCTTCATAGAAAATTATATGCGACTACTTGGTTTCATTTTGATCTTCAATATGGAAGTGCACCAAATGCTCATGAACTGATACCACATGTGATCAAACTCCTATATTATATTCTTGTATAAATACCTTTTAGAAAATGTAGGGAAAGAGCCCCAATCGTAAAGAAAACCCTAACACTTCTTTCTTCTTCTTCCTCCTTTCTCCTAGGGCTTGGGAAACTGTATCTTATCTTATCATTGTAACATGTACAAAAGCTTCAATAGTGGAACACTAGTCCACCAAAGGTATCTGTGGACATAGATAAGTTGGTTGAACCACATAAAATACTATTTCCATTGCTCCCATTTCTCTCTATCTTTTCTGTTCTTCTTCTTCTTTTTTTTTTTTTTTTGGTAAGAGGTGATTTTATTTATGTACTGGAAATAGACGTGAGTATGATCTTCCCAATTAATCATCTCGTAGTACATCTTTGATGCACAAAGGTGGCATCTCATAGGCCTGTCAACGAACCGGATCATGATCCGGATCCGATCCGAATCTTATCCGATAATGCCAGATTCAGTATAGGATTTTAGTGATCCGGATCTGATCCGATAATGCCGGATTCGGTATAGGATTTTAGTGATCCGATCCGAATAAAAATGATCCGATCCGAAATATAATCGGATCGAACTCGGGTGTTTAGTGATCCAATCCGATACAGATTGGATCTGATTATAATTTATAATGAAAACAAACATTGGGGGTGGGGGGACTTGAACCTTGCACCTTCAGTTAAAAGTCCTAGTGCCTTACCACCCCACCAATTTTCAATTGCATATTTAGATTATATATATATATATATACATAATTTACAACCTTTGGATCGAATTCGGATCACCTATTTCATAAACCATCGAATTTCGGATCGGATTCAGATTTTCGGATTTCACTATCGGATCGAACTCAGATCAGTTGTGATTCGGTCTGAATCCGACCTGTTGACAGGTCTACCCAAACCGACCGTGAAGGTCAACCCAACTTGGTTCGAAAAAACCCGAACTATGAAACCCAAACACCAAACCGCCAATTCCAGATTGGTTTGGGTCGAGTTAATTCATGTTGCTAAGTACAATCATAGCTTAAGTCATATATTTGGACTTAAAACCAACTTGAACAATGTGTAAATATTCAAAAAAAAAAAAATCAAATCTAACTTAGCCAACACATTCAACTACAAGGGCTTATTTATAAATAGCACAAGTTTAGAGAGGTATTTATAAACCCTTAAATTTTAAAATTTACATACTTGGATTAATTCAGTTAGGATTTCGGGTTGGGTCAGGTTACCCAAAGCCCTTAACTCAAAACTGAACCAAATTAATTTGAATTGGCTTTCTTCAACCCAAAGTGATATAAAATCGACCCAAGTTGCAACCCTGATTGAGACTGACTGAACATAGAAGCCGTCACTGCCTGTGCTTTTGCTCCACCTCCATGGAAATGCAAACTGCGAGAGCAACAGCGCTGTAGTATTGGCAAGGATATGATCCGTTACCAGAACCGATAGTAAGAATCTCTGTAAAAGCAAGCTCCTGTCCATAAACTGAGAGTTTGACTCCAAATCAATCAATGTGGTAATGCATTTACCCAACCATTAAGGTCCATGGCTTGAAACTAAGTTTGCCAAGTGAGAAACAGAAACAGGATCAGATTTTAAATCCCCAGTCAATTAAAATGGGTCGCTAACCAACCGCCGATCCTCCTCCAAATCATTTAATATAATAAAAAAAATTAACAGAAACATTTAACTTGATCAAAGGCAAACTCGACCTACCGTCCAACCCACAACTGGAATATCTGCATAAATCGCAAATCAGACCACAAAATCAGTAACTTTCATCTACTCTTAATTGCTATTCCTGCAAAAGAATTACTCCTTTTTCTGCCACCCCCTTGGATATGGAGTGCAAAACTGATGCCATTCTCCTCTTCTTGCATATCTTTCCTGCAGTTGTTTGCACGGCATTCCCATGAGAGCAAGTAACTGCTGGGCTTCCTCATCTGTTTTGGTCGTTGTGGTTATGCAGACATCTATAGCCTTTGGAATAGTAAGGGTGTCATACCTAATCTCCGGAAACATGCTTTGCTCATGCAATCTAAATCTGTAATTTCCAAGCCCATCAAAGCTGTTGGGTTTCGCATCTCGGGAATCCATTGCACAGGGAAGCGCAAAGTTTATGAGTCGATCCAAAAACGAGTACATCATCTGTCATATTCAATTAAAAATAAGCATATGGTCAGCTATGTTTTATGAAAGACCAGAATGTAATTGAGTAAAATTTCAAATGGATTAGAAAAGGGTCAGCATTTAGTGCTGTCAATGGATTCGATCATGATCCGAGTTTGATCCGAATTCAAACCGAAAAAGCGGATTTAGTAAGGGATTTCCGATCCAATAAGATATGATCAGATTCGATCCGACTTTAATTAGATAAAGTTCGAATTTAGGTTGATTTGATTTGATAAGAGTCCGATCCTATTCCATTTGTGTGTATATATAAATATATAATATGTATATTACTGATATACATATGTATGTATATATAATATTAGGTGACTACAAGTTAAACATATAATTAGAAATAAGTCATTAATTTAGGATACTTATAAAAAATTAAATATATATCAAATCAATTTATTTTTTTATCTGGTCTCTTATAACTATAAAATAGGTTTACCAAAAAAATCCAAAAATTGTTCGAATCCAATCCGATCTAAAACTAATTGGATTTGGCAAGGGATTTATGATCCGATAAAGTATGATCAGATTCGATCCAACTTTTAATCAAATCAAATTTGGATATGCCCTGATCCGGTCCAAATCAGATCCGCTGACAGCCCTACACTTACTGAGACACGAGGCCAACATAACTGAGGCAATATACACTGTTTGATGAATTTCAAGTTGAAATCAACACAATTAAATGATCATACTATCCTAACTCTAAATCATTTCTGAATCATTCACAAACCGTAGTAGACAATTTAAAAATAAAAACAATGTCGACCGAGATCACAATCAAAATTATACTCTTGACCATGAATGCCAATCAAACTTACATACCAGCTCGCTAAGTGGGTGAAGTCAGTGGATGTTGATACCACAGACCTTAGTTGAGTTGATTCAAACATCTTTTCACTTCCACCCACAAACTATAAACCAGTATGTTGACAGAACAATAATCTATGAAAAAAAAGATAATCTCATTCCTGAGCAAGTGCACCATTGATCCTGATATTGTGCTCAACTATGGACATAATGTTTAAACTTGGTATCGGATCGTAGATCGCCCCAGCCCGATACCGAGTTGGATGGTATCGAGTTGGATCGGATCCAACTCTGGATCGGCCGATCCACACATGGCCCGAATTTTAAAAAATTTGAGGGGTGTCGGACAATCCATATTGGATTGTCCGATTTGACTCGTCCGAAACCAAGTAAGAGAATTTTTAACAATTTCGGGATCGGCTTGGGATCTTGGCTCCTCCCGAGCCAATCCCGAGTTGTATCGACCAATCCGACTTGGGATCGGCCGATACTTTACACTATGACTGTGGGTATCCTTGGTCTATATATGACTCAAATAACTGTAGCTTCACCAACATCCAGTCATAACAACAGAATTAGAATCAAATAACTTGAATGATTGAGCGATATAAGGATCAACAACAGAAATCAACACGGGAAAAGATGCATAACAGGCAATAAAAATTTTAATCTCTCAAAATTCAATTCGAGCATCACAAGTAACAAATTTGCAATTCTTAGAATCTACTAGGTTCAAGCATCAAGCAGCATAAACTACAAGATTTCGACTCTGAGTTCTAGCAATAAATGACGAACAATGTAATAGAACAACATAATCTATAAAGATAAAAAAGCACCGATGAGTTAGGAAAAACTCACAGTTCCTCTCAGAGTAATGGCAATTCTAGCTGGTGGATTGTCCTTGACCTTGTAGTTGGTAGAGGGCAAGACCATTTGTCACGCCCCGGTGACTCATATCCCAAGAGGAAAGGCACGGATCACGAGGTATGACCTTCGGGATCTATTGCTAAACCGCAGATCGTATATCATAACCACTAAAATTAATAAC
>JAUPMG010051740.1:0-27826 GCA_031762675.1 Pachysandra terminalis | reverse complement strand
AGTTTGTTGGGTTTGGGACACGTGGCGTTCCCCCACAAGCTGAAATTCAAAAGGTAGCTTCCTTGAGAAGCTACTACTTGTTTTGGTGATATGAACGGTCAGATATTTCTCAGTCGTTTCAAATCTTACCTTTTCACCAAACGATCTAATCACCGACGCAGCTGTTGACAGTTGGCACGTGAAAGGGACGGCTGTACAGCCGTTTCAGCTTTATTGAATGATTCAGTGTATGAGGCTATACCCAAAACGCGTACAGGAGCTCGTAATCGAGTGCCGCGTGTAAAGCAGGGTTAAATTAGCCCGCCTGATCAACAATATCAACGCTTTCGTCAAGTATAACACAGAGGGGTGTTCTCTGCAATGTTGTACGAAACCTCAAGGGATATAATAGAATATCAAAAACCACAAGAGTGTGTCTACAGTTGTGAAAAATGTGAGAGGGTGTAAGTGGAATTAATCTTTCTTTTTAACATTTATTAAAAAAATATATAACACTTGCAGTATTGCACGTAGATAAGGATATGGCATGTGTAGTACTACACGTAGATAAGGAACAACAAATCATATGCGGTGTTTCATGTGGTACCAATTGTATAGCGCCACATAAGCAACACTAAAATAGGTAATTGATCATTTCTAAAATCCTAACAGACATATCAACTTCAAATCGGCTTCTACCTTAATTAATTTCTAAAATCCTAAGAGACATATCAACTTCAAATCAGCTTCTACCTTAATTGATACTAACCTTATACACATGACGTAGCATGATTAATATTGTCTAAAAAAAACATAGCAAAATATCACAAAAGAATTTCTTTCTAGATAAAGATAAGGGAGTTCTTAAAAATAAAATAAAAAACACTTTTAACACACTTTTCGAAATAACTATTTGCGTTAAGGTTTTATAGTGTTGTTACATGTTTTCCTTCTTTACTTTTATTGATATGTAGATTATTGTACACTAATTCAATAGATTAATAATACCTATTAATTCACTTAAGTTAGTTGTCTATGATTCAAGTGTTTCAAGTGCCGATCAATAGATATAACAGATATACTGCACGTGCAGGGCACCCCTCGTATACTATAAAGTGAGAATGTATACTATAAAAAAACAAAACGATGAGAATGTATCGTAAAGTGTGTCCAAAAAAGTAAACTGTATTTTCAAAAACTAACGTTATAATACAAAAAATTATAAAATATTTATTGAGATAAATATGTTTTTTTTTTATATTTTCTTAAAGATATATCTATACTATAGGGAAAGGGCCATCGAAAAGCGTACCGACTTATATTTTCTTCTTTCCAAGAATACCTTTATATTAAATTATATAATGTTATTTGATTAGGGATATTTTAGACTTTTTTCATGTTTTTTTTTTTTAAAGTTAAATGAACACTTTTAAACCTTTCGAAACAGAAGACAACTAAAATTCAACTGTTATCTTCTCCATTATTGTACTAATAATTATCTAAAAGAAGTTATCAATTTTTCCAAAAACTAAAATTCAAACGATAGCTTTACTTTGAAATTCGTGCACACTTATATTGCTTTGACAGAAAAACCCATACATAACTTATTTGAATAAGAGTTTTGAGGGTATATTTGTAGCGAAAATCCTAAATTATAATTAATATAATTTAATTATAATTATTAATAAATTATATAAGATTTTAATGACCTTATATCATATTAACTAAGTGTGATATCTATTTGTAATAATAATATGCTAATAAGAACTATTGGTTAATTATTATAAGTATTAGGTTACTTGTGTAATTTTAATTTTTTGAAATTGAGGGTATTAGACTAGGGCTGGTCGAATTGCCCATGTGGCTACTTTAGGGTATGTTAGTCTTTTACCAATTGAATTTGATTAGATTAGATGGGAGGGAGAATACAAATTAGATGGGAGGGAGAATACGTGATTTTCTCTTTCTCCTTCCAAATAGGGACGTGCGGTTATGAGAAATTTCCATAACAATAATCTTGCTTGTATTGATAATGTCGACCCAGAGAAGATTGAGGGTTTTTGGTGTGATTGATGTTGAAGAGAAAGGAAGAAGAGAAGAAGATCTAGAGAACTACATGATTGCAAGAGAAGGGAGATTTGGTGCTAATCTTTGAAGAGTTTTGCATAAATATTACAGAGAAGCAACAAGAGGTAGGTCCCTTGGGTTTCTTACTTTTCATTATCCTTTGAAAGAATTTCTGTATGTTAATGTAAATCGCATGAAAATGAATGCTTTTATGTGATTGCATGGAGTTCTGAGTTTTAGAGAATATGAGCATGATTTCAAGGGTGTATTTATACTTGTTGAGTTCCAAGTATGATAAATCGTGTGGTTGTATTTTGCGATGGAGTGTTTAATCCCTACGTACTGATTTTAACCTAATATTATGATGGTTTGATTTATGTCTAACTTATTATGTTTAGATAGGTATGGTTGTATGTGGCAAAATGCATGTAAAGTGTGTTGGTTGTGATTCTGGGAGTTGGTTAACTTATGACATGTGTTTGGAGTGAAATCTACGAAGATGGGGTTTTTCTAGGTTGAATTCGCAAGGTTCAATCGGGGGTTCGGCTGATCAAAAGGTCGATCAAAGGGTTCGGTTGGGATTTCGGTTCATCGAACGGTTCACCGAGAATTCTGGGTTTTTTCGTTGAGTTGTGAGTTGAGTGACCGAAGGGAGTTCAGTTAACTGAAAGGGTGACCAAAACTCAGAGGAATGTTGGGGGGCTTCGGGTTAGTTAGCCGAAGTGTTCGGGAGGCAAGTAAGCTGGGTGTTCGGTTAGCCGAAAATTGGCAATGTGGTCCAATAATGATGAAACTTTCTAGAAAGTATATTTGCATGCTTATGAGGTTGAATATGATAATAGTTTCTCAATGTGACATATTTATGATAGTCTATGTACACTTGGTGTGTGTTGGCTATGCTTTGCTATTCTATGTGAAATGGTATTGTGACCCATGACTATGATACGAGATTGTGTAAGTGTTCTAACATGTGTAGCATATGTATGTGATGGAATTTGATACCTGGATATGGTTTGCATGAGATATACATGATGTATGGTGAATGGTCCATGTGAGACCTAAGCATGAGATATACATAAGATATGATGTGTGGTCTTGGTGAGGCCAAGGTTGGTTCTGGAATTCCTAAGCAGGGATTCAGGTAAGAGCATGCATGTACGTATGGGGTGATGTGTTAAGTGTGAGGTGAGGTATATTCCTACTGTGGGTCGAATTTCCTAAAAGGAAGATGGTTATTCCTACCTTTGGGTCTCATTCCCTTAAAAGGAAGATGGTACGATTCTACCTTTAGGTTATATTCCCTGAAAAGAAATCAAATGGTTTATTCTTACCTTTATTCCTTGAAAAGGAAGAAGGTAGATTCATACTTGGGGTTTTATTCCTTGAAATGAAGAGGGAATGTGCCGGAAATTTCTTGGGTTCATGAATTCCTAAAAAAAGTGTGCAAGTGTGTAAGGGCGACTAAGGGTTAGGCAAGGCCTAACAAATCAGGCATAGTACATTCATTTCATCTTCATTCATTATCATCATAAATTATTGGTTGTGCGCATTTCATTCCATAAACATTCCAATGCTTGTTTCATTATTTATGTTATCCGTTTATGTTCTTACTTCGAATAATGATGGAAAGATTGTATTGCTGTATAATTGTATGTTCTGGTTGATGATTGTATATTGTGGTAATGAGGGGAGGCATAGATTTAAGGTTACCTATTGAGCCTCCAAAGCTCATGCCTTCATGCACCAGCTTATCAGGATGTGTGAGGAGCTGATGTGGTGGACTTGGAGTGGATTGGTTCTGATCAAACATGTTATTGTTGTTTCTATTTCTTTGTTTTGCTTAGTTTAGACTCGATGTAATTTGACTCTATAAGGGCATGGATTTATTTAGTATTTGGTGTTAATTATTATATGATAAATAGAAGTATGAATGGATGGTTGGTTTGATATTGAATAAAGACTTCTGCTGATGTTTACTTACTCTGATTGGCCGTTATGTATGGTAAATGTTTTTTGGACCACATCCAAGGGGTTTGGGTCCGAAAGTCACACCACTAGATCCTAGAGGTTACCTATCTCAAAACTTGGGTGTGACAATATTTGTTCTTTATCTCTCAAAAGATATATCCAACAGTTTTGTTTCTTATCTCTTAGGACATTATTTCGCACGATTTTCTCGTTCCCACAATGATCGATTTCAAACGGTTCTTACAAATCAGACAAGTATCTAAAACAATAATACTAGTAATTCTTTATAACCGTCAACTACTTAATTTTGAAAAAAATAATATGGAGGAGATTGGACTTGACGAGGCATATCACTCGATGGAAATCTTTCTGCAATTCTGTCGTTTCTCTTGCTATATTGATCTTTCCTTTCAGGAATGTGTTGGAATCGGAGCTTTCAGATGCCGGAAGCCGTTCCCCGTTCACTGCAGCGGTGAATCTTCTACTGCGACGACGGTTGTAGATCCTAATTTCGATGCCAAGGTGTTCTGTAAGAACTTGATAAGAAGAAAGAACTTCAACCGCAAGGGCTTCTGGATAACGAATGAAATTATCCATAATCTAATGGTCAATAAGGTCTATCCAAATCCCATTTAATTTCCTTCATGATTGAGACCTTTGAAACAAGCTTATTGGCCTTTTTCTTACGGTGATTTCCAGTATTTATGTGATAGTTTAAAATTAAAAGTTGATTTCATGATGTTTATGGGTTCAATTGTTTTCTATGTTAAAAATTTAGGGAATTGTTGTAACTACTGCATGTGCTTGGTAGAAGAAATTGTATCCTGCAATGTCTTAAGAAAGGCGTCAAAAAATTGGTCATATGATTTCCATTGTAGCGTAGTTTAGACTGATTTCTCATGTGTGCATTACAGGTTCGCTTTCTTGGAGTTGCATGATAATATGTTTGGAAAATTTTTTTCTTTCAATTTCTACAAGACCAGGAATGTTGCCGAAAGAGAGATCAAAATGTGATCCACAAATCCTATGAAAATAGTGGTGGCTAAGCATTCATTGGAACTTCACATCTATGTCATTGTCATTTACTGATATCGTATATTTTCTGTAACCTATGGTTTTTATTGCTTGGAGGGAATCGCCGTGTTGTCAATTGTCATAATGTTCAATATTGAAGCATTTTATGTTTCTTATGCAAAGGTTAGAGGAGATGGCGGTCTACAGTATTCCTATTGAAGATTGAAGGTTGTAGACAATTTGGATCATGTACCTCGATGCACACGAGAACTCAGATCTGCAGCGGAAAATCTCTATCGAACCGAAAAATGTCCCACGTCAGTGTATGAATTACTAGAACCAGATAGGGATGTCCACACTCAATCAACTTAGGGCTGTGGTATGGAACCCTAATAGCAAGCCTAGATCTCAAAAGAAGGTAGAGATGATGAGAGTGAGAGTCTCAAATAGGGCCTATTGTTTATGCATTTTCCCTAGGGAGGTGGAGGTTCCCATATATAAAAACCTTACACGTTTCCCAGTCATACTCTAACTTCAACTCTCCTAATCATCTAAGGATAAAGAGAGATAAAGGTGGACCCACATCAGGCTAGCTCACAAGCTGCCTAATATGGACGTTCCACTTAAGGGAATCGGTTGGCCCTAACTCTATTGGACCAACCAGGTTGGCCCACCCATATGGGCTGACCCAACGATGTAACCAACATCTCCCATTTGTCTATAGTGGGCACATCTCTCTCATGTACATCATATCTTCCTATCAAGGATGCTAATTATACAGGTCGTTGAGTGTGCAACCGACGAGCACAAAGTAACATGCGAGCGACTCCATATTAAGTTCCATAATCTAGACATAGGGACACACTCTCAAAAGTATTGCCCATGCCCCAGACTCATTTGGCCACATCGGATTGAGTATTTCTAATCCCTCATAAGCAGAAGCTCAGATCTCTATACTCAACTACTAAATTCATGTTAATGTGCTCATCTAAAATAATTCATATAGTCAACAAATATATCAGATATATGTACAAGTAAATGATGTGAAACATCAAATGATAATTTTAAAAACATGAGAACATATCTTTATGAATCGTATCTCTCTAAATGTGATGCCAAATAGTCTTCCCAAAGCCTCATGCCATTTAGCTTCAACCTAATTGCTGTCCCAGACAAACCCTCGTTAGACCGTATAGTGCATGGTCATAGGAAAGTAAGCTAGAGAAGCGATCATCAAATCTAACTTCAAAACATGATCAAAGGTAATAAGGGTATAAGTTGATCCTAATTCAGGATCATCCTGATCTCTCACAACAAAGAAATTGAGATTCATTCACTTTCTCTCAAAGGAAATGTCGCTAGTAGAACATGTGGTATGCAACACTTGCTACGGTGAATCCCTGGACCCAACTAAGGATATGTTAACCTCCAACACCATATGGATCTTAGTCTAGTCACAATCTATGCGCCCAGGGGCGGAGCCAGAAATTTTTTCTTGGGGAGGCCAAATTAGAATACAAATGATAAAAAAAAAAATCTTTAATGTGCTTTACAAGTTACTGCTTGATGATTTCAGTTTGAAGGATCAAAATTCAATTAGAAACTTTTCTATTCTTTTTTTATTTATATAGAAGAAATAGCAAAATTTCATCGAAATTTAAGAAATTTCATTATGAAATTTTGATGATTTAAAAAAAATAATTTGTTTTTTTTGAAATTATTATTTTAATTAAATTAATTATTTTGAAAATTTTCAAATTTGTTTTGTCAAAATTGTCAGAAATATTTTAAAGCAAAATTTTAGGATTTAGATCTTATCTACGTTAAATGAAAAATTTCAACGAAATTTAGAACCTTAACATATATTAATAAATAGGTAAAGTCAAGTCACTCCTCAGATCCCGATGCCCGAAACCCTAAGTGGGTGGCGCGAATCACGAGGTGCGACCTTCGAGTTCCCAACCATGGAACGCAGAACACCAAACCAAAACGATAATAAAAGTAACTATTACTTCTATTAAAACAATCAGAGTGCAGAAGTTCAATAAAAATTCAAATTACATTTAACGCTTGGTTTCAGATGAGTTAAGAAATCTAACATGATCCTACTATCAATCTATAACTCAATAAAACAAAGGAAATCCACATCCAATCCAAGAGCTCCTATCATGCCAGCTTAACCTGCAACATGAAACGTTGCGTGAGCTTGGAAGGCCCAGTAAACATCAATCTTGTCACCCATCCTTGTGCCACACCGTTAGTCCAAAAACACAGTAATATCATGCTAAGCAATCACCAGGAAGGAGAGTAATCATGTTACACACACATACATAATTAAATTCAGCAAGTACACTCAAGATGCTAACAACAATGAAGGATGAGATGAATGCATGCAAACAAACTTGATGCTCAGTACAAGTGATGCAATGCAAGTGACATGCATGCAACTAATGCACTTCCTAGATCGGAGATCAGCCAGTCCCGAGTTTCCTTGGCATCCATTTTATTACAACTGGACAACACTCTCATATCATGCAACAACAATTGTAGGGCTTCATTTTAATACAGGTGAATACTACTCTCTTAAGTCCCACGTGTACATCGCGATTTTGTAGGATTCTCAACCTACCGGGCTCAATTCTCGTAGCTATTTCCAACACAGTTTAGGGATTCACACCCAAGGAGTTCCACAAGGGAGCCGTCCTTCCAAACAACCAAGTCAACGATAACAATTGGCTTCAAGGGGATCAATTCCCCAACCAACTCAACCATATCCTCACACATTTCTAATGCATGGATGAGTCCCATAAGGACCAATCACCAGAACCAAACCATAGGAGTCCTCTCTAGGAACCCCTAGCAAACCAATCCAATCAAATCCATTGCTGCCCGCTTGACCGGACAAGCCACGCAAACCATTCATCAACACTAATAGGACTTCCAACAAGCAGTAGGTTCTCTGGTGATAACACTCTTTAGAAGCTATCAGGCGCCCATACACCCGAACAATCCTTGGGAAGCCATAACAGGAATCCTTTCCAACATCCATATACAATCCATTATGTTCAGTATTGCACAACAATAGTTCGATCATTCAATTATCAAACACTTGGAGTCACAACCCTCGGCCATGGTCAAGCCAATGGTCAAGTCTATACTTACTCGGTAGATTAAAGTGTGTCGTGGAATTCAAGATCGATTCCTCCCAGGTAGGCTAGAGCCTTCAAACCAACCTTTGATTCCCAAGAACCAAATACCAAACAATGGACACACTTCCCAGGCCCAAACAAGTGCAATTCCTCTACTGTGCATCAAAGTGCAGTCCATCGGTAGGGTTACCGGTGGACCGGTACCTACCTGAGGTCCAAATCCTTCACAAAAACGCTCTCTCTCGGTAGAGTTGCTGGTGGACCGGTACCCTACCGACAGTGCACTATTCTGGGTTTTCAGCTTCGACATACAGTTGGTATTTTGGTCATAACTTCCTAAATACTTATCGGAATGACCTCAAACTTGTTTTGATGTGTTCCCAAAGAACAAGTGAATCATAATAAAATATGAAAAATATTTAGGAAGGTTCATTAATCGATAGTTCACGTTTGTACAATTTCCACGGTTCCAGAAATCAACCAATTAAGTCATAACTTGCAACTAAACCACATACATGGATTATCACCATATAATCAAGATCATATCATATGAATTCACTAAAAAACATCATCATGAAAGAAATTATAATTCCATATGCCATAACAACCATATTCATCATAATCTGAACCTATACATGGGAATCAAACCATCAATCATGAAATCAATGCAATTGTAATCACTTTAAGATTATAACACGCAAAATCAAAGTATGATAGGGGATTCATGCATTCGATCTGGGAAACAACTACGGTATGTTGCAAGAATTATATAGAAAATGATATGTACCTTCAGCTTGTTCTGCGATTCGACTTACTTCCTATTCACCTTCTTCCTCTTCTCGTTTCCCAAGTTGATTTGGGCGGCTAGGGTTTCTACCCAACTTCTTCCCCTCTTGTCTCTATATACTTCATTTCCAAGTCTCCTAATCCCTTTACACGTACAAGGAAAGAAGGAGAGAGAATAGAAACTCTCTCCACAATCTCTCCCTAACCAACCCACGACCTCCAAGCCAAATCTCACGTACCACTTCTCGTTCCAATTTGAATTATATTCCCAACTACTTAGCCCAAATACAATAATATTATAGTTGATGATTATTATTATATATTGCATAATATATTAACATATATGTTTAATATTATATAAGATATGTGAATATAGATGTATAATTTCATAAACAAATTGAGCCGAACTTTAATCGAGTTGAGTATACCCAAACTCGACTCAAGCTCATTAAGTTAATGAGCTTTTTTTTTCTGGTTCAGCCTTGGCTCTTGAGCCTAATTATAGAGCTTAAGTTAGACTCATACTAGCCTAATTATAGAGCTAGCTTGGCTCGTTGATAACCAATAAATAGGTATAAAACTAATTTTAAAAAAATATGTGTAAGAGTGTAATTGTAAAAAATTTAATGTAGATAAGTATAAGATTGCAATATTAAAAATATATTTACAAAAGAATAATCATAAAAAAATTAGTAAAATTAGGTATAAAACTAATTTTAAGAAAATATGTGTAGGAATACAATTTTGAAAAGTTAATGTATATAGGTATACAATTGTAATATTAAAAAATATATTTACAAAAGAGTAATTATAAAAAATTAAATAAACTGTGATAGTTTTGGGGGGCCAAACATGTAGCGCCACTCCACTCAAAGTAGGTGGAGTGGCAAAACATGTATGAAGAAATAAGATTTTTTAAATCTTTGGGGTGGCCATGGACACTCCCTTCCCTGGCTCCGTCCCTGTATACGCCTGAGCACCTTAATCCAAGTCACATTTCTCAAGCGCCTTGATTAAGGTCTCACATCTGGCTTTTTCAAGTAATATATGATTCCTTAAGAAATCTCATCATGGCTATCCCAGGGCGACATATAACTCTATAGAGTTCTTTAAATTCCCCCGGTGGCATAAGTCCTCTTGATGTCTCATCTTGCTCGCAATGCATGCGCTAGAGCTGGTCGCTGTGTGAGAAGTCGACCACTGGCCTTCTGATAAATCGTATCCATATCCTTGTAATATAGAGATACTGTGTGTGTAAAGTGTGCATGTAATACACAATAACATGTCTCATGAAAATATAGACTCTATTAAATTCTCACGCATGAAATATAAAGTAATATGAGATGTCTACATAACAAATGTAAATAAAATTGTACCTCTAACACAAATCACAATCTATGTAATCACATCTCTTTGACATGAACTTTAAAAGCTTTCTTAGCTATAGGTTTAGTTGTGGGATTAGCTACCATCTATTGAGTAGAGATATGTGTAAGGGATACGTTTCCATGTGCAACTCTCAATGGTGTTTAGCCTTGATAGCGAATTGACCATCTCTGGGGTAGTTAGCCTAGATGATGAATTGACCATCTCCGTGTGGTTAGCCCAGATGACGAATTGACCATCTTTGGGATGGTTAGCCTAGATGACGAATTGACCATTTATGGTGTGTTTATCGCAGATAACCAGTTATATATAGCGCCTCTTTGTAATGGAAACATTTAGTAACCTTCTGACACCAGCGTGGAATCATAAAGTTGCCACTCGGCATCGGCACCCTTTAAAAAGGTTGGGACCATCTTTGGGATGGTTAGCCTAGATGACGAATTGACCATATATGGGGTGTTTAGCCCAGATAAGCAGTTATATATAGCGCCTCTTTGTCATGGAAACATTTAGTAACCTTCTGACACCAACGTGGAATCATAAAGTTGCCGCTCGACATCGGCACCCTTTAAAAAGGTTGGGGGGGTGTCAACTCGAAGGGTTAGTCCCTATTCGGGATAGCCCTACCCCGATCTCATCGGCTCTATCTTGTGTGGGGATCCCTAAATGGAGACGTTAAGAAAAAGGGAGGGAATACATATAAATTATATATCATGCCATATGCCATTATATTATTGGATGAATTTGAATTTACAAATTGCCTGTTCATTAGTACTACATTCCAATTAAGGACCAGTACTAGATTCCATTTAAGATTCTTAAACATGCCCCAGTTGGCCATAGCCATAGGCCACTGTTGGAAAAATAGTATAGAAAATTAAAAGAATGAAGAAAAATTTATCAACATTTACGACCATTGTACATCAACGTACACATGGATGGAATTCCCATCACCAGAGTCCTGGTTGACAATGGTGCGACCGTGAACATATTGCTTAATAGGGTAATGAAAAAAGTAGGTAAAACCCTAACTGACCTGATTCTGACCGAAATAGTGGTCACCAATTTTGCAGGGGGACTTCAACCACTCAAGGAGTATTGTCAATAGAGTTGGAGATCGGACGGAAGAAATACCCCGACCGCTTTCTTCGTGGTAGAATCGTCCTTAAGTTACAATGCACTGCTGAGGCGAGATTGGATACATTCCAATCTTTGCATACCATCATCCCTTCATCAATTCTTTATTTTTTGGAATGAAAATAAGGTGGAAATCATCAAGGCTGACGGACAGCCGTTTCTAGCATATTCCAACTCGGCTGAGGCACTGCTATATGGAGGGGTGATAGGGCCAGTAAAATTTACAATGAGCAGGAAGTATGGCCGACCTACAAGACTTTCAGTAACGGTCGATTACAAACTTAATCAGCCTGAACCGGGTCCTACAACGATAATTCCCTATCAGTCAAGCTGGGATTATAAGATTGAAGAAGTGCCATGATGAGTGACAAACGGAAGAAAGAGGTTGGCCATAGTCAAGGCCACCATGTTACGGTTAAAAACCTATATGACGGAAAGGCAATTAGATGAAGAAGTTTCGGTTGCCTCAACCGAATGTGTTGCGGAAGACGACTTGGACAACGAAGGTTTATTCGTGCAGAACATTGAAGTAGCTCCTGGGAAAATCGATGACGTAAAGGCCGAAGTACATGACCCTTTGACAGAAGTAGAGTTAGGAAGTACAGCCGACCATCGGCCGGTTTATGTAAGTAGTTTGCTCCCTGAGCAATGTAAATACTAGTTAATAGAGTTATTTTATGAATTCCAAGATTGCTTTGCTTGGAACTATTATGAATTGCCTGGTTTAGACCGAGAACTTGTTGAGCATCGGTTACCCTTAAAAACAGGCTATAAGCCTCATAAACAGCTAGCCAGAAGAATGACGGTCGAAGTAACGTAAAAAATAAAAGAAGAAATTGAGAGATTGTTAAAGGCAGGCTTCATTCGACTGAATCCGTTATGCGGAATGGGTTTCGAATGTGGTACCTGTCATGAAGAAGAATGGTAAGATCAGGGTATGTATTGACTTTAGGAACCTCAATTTGGCAACCCCTAAAGATGAGTACCCGATGCCAATGGCCGCCAAGTACTATCCTTCATGGATGACCATTCTGGCTACAATCAGATTAACATAGCGCCTGGAGACGTGGAAAAACCCATGTTTCGAGCACCGAGGGCAACAGGCTTATATTATTGGGTGGTAATGCCATTCGGATTAAAGAATGTCGGAGCCACGTATCAAAGGACAATGAATAGTATTTCCATGACATGATTGGCAAAAACATGGAATTGTACATAGACGACATAGTGGTAAAATCGACAGAAGTAACAGAACATCTCAAGCATCTGAGAGCCTCATTCGAAAGAATGCGGAAACACAAGCTAAAGATGAATCCCTTAAAATGTGCATTTGGTGTATCAACAGGGAATTTCTTGGGGTTTTTGGTACACCAAAGAGGGATCGAGGTAGATAAAAACAAAGCAAAAGCCATAATAGATGCAAAACCGCCGGTCAACAAGAAGCAATTGCAAATATTCCTCGGCCGAATCAATTTTCTCAGGAGATTTATTTCTAATTCGGCCGGAAAATTGGTATCTTTCTCCCTCTTGTTGCGGCTGAAAGAAGAAGAGGAATACAGGTGGGAAGAACAGAACCAAACGACTTTTGATGCCATCAAAGAATATTTAGTAAATCCTCCAATATTAATTGCCCCAAAGAAAGGAAGGCCTTTAAAACTTTACATATCAGCGGCCAAAAATTTCATTAGGATTCTCTTATCACAAGAGAACGACCAAAGACATGAGCAGGTGGTCTACTACCTAAGCAGGTTTTTGTTACCAATCGAGTAGAGGTATAGGGCCATTAAAAGGTTGTGTTTAACATTTTATTACATGGCCATTAAGTTGAGGCATTACTTAATAGCTTCCACAGTATTAGTAATTGCCCCAACTAACATGAAATATATGCTAAACAAATCATATTTGAGAGGGAGGATAGAAAAATGGATTTTGGCATTATTAGAATTTACGTTCATTTATATCCCTCAAAAGGCAGTAAAAGGCCAAGTAATAGCAGACTTTCTGGCCGATCATCCATCTGGGGATCTTACTGTGGGATCTGGCGTAATGTACAAATCAAATATGATAGGATTGCTGCCGCGGACATTAATCTTTGATGGATCAAGGACAGAAACGGCTAGGGGGATATGTATATTCATTATACCCCCAAGGGGAGAGAAACAGGAGCATGCCTTTTAGTTGGAATTTGGTTGTACAAACAACCAGGTCGAGTATGAAGCCCTGATAATTGGAATGGAAATGTTCCTAGAGATGGGCGCAAAAGAGTTATTGACTAGAGGGGACTCACAACTAGTGATCAACCAGTTAGGGGACAAATATAAATGCCAAAGCTGGCAGCTCATACTACTATATGCTGTTGCCTGCCAGCTAATGGAGGAATTCGATGATGTGATATTATCTCATTGCCCACGGCAACAAAATGAGGAAGCCAACGAGATGGCCCAGATAGCATCAGGTTTGAGAATGTTAGAAGGGACAAACGAAAGAACCATTTCGGTCCTGAAAATGTCCCTACCATCCATCAAAAGAAGGATGGAGTCCCTAGAGATCATGGCAATTGAAGCACGACCTGATAATTGGTGCATGCCACTCATAGAATACTTAAGGACGCCTAACCAAAAAAGTGACAAAAGGATAAAAATCACGTCACATAAATATGTGATGATAGCTGATGAACTGTATAGGAAAAGTCCAGACGGGATGCTCTTAAGGTGCTTGAGTTCGCACGAGGCCATGTTTGGTATGGTAGAAGTACATGAAGGAATATGCGGGGCCCACCAAGTTGGCATTAAAATAAGGTGGTTAATAAGAAGGCATGGGCATTACTAGCCAACAATCTTAAAAGATTGCCTCAGATATGCCAAGGGGTGTGAAAAATGCCAAAAACACGGCCCAATTCAAAGAGCGTCGACCATAGACTTACACACGATAATCAAACCAAGGCTGTTCAGAGGTTGGGCCATGGATCTTATAGGCAAGATATTTCCCCCGTCATCAGGGTCACATGGGTTTATAATAGTGGCCACCGATTATTTCACCAAATGGCCGGAAACAAAGCATATGAAGAGCGTGGAGCAATCATACATTATTGGATTCATACAAGAGCAAATTATTCACCGATTCGGGATCCCAAAGACCACACGGTCGAGCAAGGTTCTACTTTTACTGGGGGAAAAGTGACTAAGTTTGCGGAGGAGTATGGAATCAAGATCATCAATTCAACTCCTTATTATGCTCAAGCAAATGGCTAGGCCAAGTCTACTAACAAGGTTTTGAAGAACATCTTGCGAAAGATGGTAGAGGATAGGCCAAGATCATGGCATAAACCTCTTTCAGAGGTCTTGTGGGCTTATCGTACGGCCTTCAAGTCCGGAATAGGAAACATCCCTTTCGCATTGATTTTTGGCCATGAGAACAATCTTGTAACACCAAGTACCACAAAATGAATATATAGAAGCCATGCTCGTAGAGTTAGAAGACCTTGGCGAAGCTAGGCTCATGGCGTTTGAAGAGTTACAAGCCCAAAAGAGAAATGTTGCAAGGTCATACAACAAAAAGGTCAAAGGTAAATCCTTTGCCGAGGGAGATTTGGTATGGAAAACCATCTTACCAATCGGCCGTGAAGACCATGTATATGGGAAGTGGTCACCTACTTGGGAAGGCCCATATCGGGTCCAAAGAGTACTAAAAGGGGTAGCATACACTATTCAGGAAGATAAAGAGTCGACCGAAGGAAGACCTATAAATGGTCGACATTTAAAAAAGTATTACCCAACTCTGTGGGAGTCGAAGGAAACATAGATAAAGACGGCCAACGATGGCCTAGAGAAACTTGTAATTGAAATCGAAAGGACGGGCGTTCAAGCACAAATTCAGCCGATCGACAGCCAAACATAAACATAAGACCAAGGTTCAAACGGCTCAGCAGGCCAACCAAAAAACATAAAGTAGTTCAGAAAGACAAGTTCTTGAGAGAATCAAACTTGGCCGTTAAAGTCGCGGCCAGTTCCACAGCGTGCTGTTTCTTACTTACCCATTCATTCTCTTTCTTCTTTATTGCCCACATGGCCTCCACCCTCTTTGGCGGTTCATCCGCAATCCCTCTTTGTGCTAAACTGTGGCCCGTTGAGTGCCTTTTGTAGAGGCAACAACCGCAAGAAGCTTGGCATTTTCCTTGTCCTGCCTCTTCTGCTCTACCTCAATTTCTTCCAAATGGTTGTAAGCTTGGGCAACCTCCTGCGTAGTAGCTTCCATTTCTTCTGTTTTTCCCCCAAAAGAGCTCCTCAAGAGGGATATCTCTACGATCCTTGAGGATAAGTCATTCAATAAGGAATTTACCTCATCTTCTTGAGATTCGGCTGACTGGAAACCCATTACCCAGGTAGGCACTTCCACCAAAGTCGAAATAACAGAAGAATCAATCAGGTGGGATGACCGAAGTAGATTAAGACAGTCATGAAAGGTGGAGAGCCATTAATCATCACTAAATTCAGATAAGCTTAGAGAGAACAAATTCTTGAGATCAGACTTGGATTTTTCCAAGGCCGTAGACATAGCCAACTCAGAGGCAGGAGAAGTAAGAGGCAGGGAAGACGAATTTGCAAGGAAATCATTGAACGACTTGAGTTAATCAGCAAAATTGGCAAGGAGTGCGGGCATGCTAGAACCAGGACTTCTAGTCGGAGAGGAGTCAACAACGGTATCAGAAGCAGCGGCGAGTGCTTTGTCAGAATCAGCATCAACGGAATGCTCAGCGGCAACCGTTTCAGTCTTCTCAGATGAATCGTCCATCGCACCTTTTCCAATGTTCAAGACCTTCATTACTCAAACTCTCTGCCCAATCAGGGGAACGCCCAGCCAATTGCTTCTTCAATCGTTTAGTAGAGGGAGAAGCTACCAGTGTCTCAGGCAGCCTCTTCTCAAAAGGAGTACCCATAATAACATCCTCTTCAGAAAGATCAACAAGAGAACCAGGGTCCTTTGTATTGAAGCTCCTCTCGGAATGACGGGCAGACTGCCGCGTCGGCCTTGTTTTTTTACTTTGTTTTCTACTTCCTCTTGGACTGACGGAGGGTAGCCTCTTCCCCTATAACTTCCTCTTCAGAAGCGGAACCGGCCGAAGCTCCTCTACGGGCAAGGGCAGAGCCTTGGTTGAAAAGAACAGAAATATGTAAGACACTTGGTTAAGAATACCAACAAAGCCAAGAAATAGAAAAAGAGAAATTTGAATACCAATTGTAGCCTTGTCTAGCGGCAAGGCTAAAGTCACACTGATAGCTTGAGAACCCGGAGGCACTACAAAACACAGGCTTTTTGCCGGCGGTCCACAACAGCCGACAAAGGTCTCAAGACCGCCGTTCATTCATTTGTCAGCGGTCAAGCAGCCCCCTGCCTTATGTCTGGCTGGGGAAATCATTGTCAGAGGACCAGACGATGGTTGCATAGGACCGCCGATAATTTATAAGAATATTGTCGGTGGTCCGAAACTGCTGTCAAAAAGTTTATTCAAAATTTATGTTTATTGTTTGTCGGCGGTCCCAAAACGCCATGGATTATGGCGTTAATGGCATTTTACAGAACTGCTGTGTTACTATAAAACAATTATCGGCGGTCCAAAATTGCTGTTAAACTATTTATTAATAATTTAGGTTCGCTTTTTGTCGGCATTTGGGACCACCGTTTAATATAGTATTTAATGGTGGTCTTATAGGACCTCTGTTAAAGGTCTGTGTTTTTTTTTTTTTTTAGAATTTCCCTATATCGAGAAGTTACGAACCTGCAAATAAATACAATATGAAACCTATAGAAGAACAAATACAATTCAAACAAGTAAACTACTTTTCATACCCGAAGAACCATTCACTAACACTATCTATTCACAACACTTAATAGCCTCAAAAGAAAAGTAAAATAAGTCAATCAAGAGCATACCTACAAAATCAATAGCCCCATAGGCATCATGAGTGGTTAGAGAAAGTTGCTATGAATCAATACCTCCAGGCCCCTGCTCATCTCCTCCACCCTACAATACAGATTATAAAAACTAGTTTTAGTTATCATGGGTATATGAAAGTAAATATCAAATATATAACTAAAGACTACAGATAGGTAGATCTTGTCTACCTGCTGATGAGCCATACTGAATACCAAGAGCTGTAATTCAGCTAGCTGAGCACTCGTCTCAGTCTGGAAAAAAGCTAGCCTAGTAATCTCCAGATCCCTCTGAGCTAGCTGAGCACTCGCCTCAGTCTGGATAGTAGCTAGCCGAGTAATCTCCCGATCCTTCTGAGCCAGCTGAGTAGTCACCTCCTCCAGACCGAATCCCAAGGTAGCAACCTCCGCCTCTTTAGTCATGCTCCCCTGAGGCTGCGGCCACAAGATGGATGGGGTATGTCCCATCTCCATCCCCATCCCACGAACACGGCCGCACCTCTCGGATCCCATGACCCGAGCATAGGTATCATCACGGCCGATGCTGTCTTGCGATTCCTCTGGGAGCGACGCTCTAACCTGCTCCATCTCCTCCTGCAAGCATATAACAGATAGTTAGGGCAAACATACCTGGAAAGTATAACAATACCAACTATCACATACCTGGAGACGTATCCCTTACACATATCTCTACTCAATAGATGGTAGCTAATCCCATAACTAAACCTATAGCTAAGAAAGCTTTTAAAGTTCATGTCAAAGAGATGTGATTACATAGATTTTGATTTGTGTTAGGGGGTACATTTTTATTTACATTTGTTATGTAGACATCTCATATTACTTTATATTTCATGCGTGAGAATTTAATAGAGTCTATATTTTCATGAGACATGATATTGTGTATTACGTGCACACTTTACACACACATTATCTCTATATTATGTGGATATGGATACGATTTATCACAAGGCTAGTGGTCGACTTTCATATAGCGACCAGCTCTGGCGCATGCATTACGAGCAAGATGAGACATCAAGAGGACTTATGCCACTGGGGGCATTTAAAGAACTCTATAGATTTATATAAAACTCTAACTAGAGTTAAAATCTTCAAAACATCCTTGTTCTCCTCCTTGGTCCTCATGGTCCATGTTTTCATCATCTATAGATCCTGAAATATGTTGTGCTCGAAAGCGTCAGCTACACTTAGCTCAGTAAGTAAACAAATCGAACATGGTTTATAATTTGAAGTAGGCCAAGGCCACTCTTCAATGGTAATCCGTAATAAACAATGAATTATAAAAGTCAATATGCATATAATGTGTGCTGAAAGTGCAAGTATGAATGTGATATGTACAAGACATGTAATCTGATGCAATGTGAGAAATTAACATATAATATGCAATATAATGGGGCTGATTCAATTATTAACGCATGTTGTGCACCTAAAAATTAAGATCACCACATGTGATTGAAAACAATCTAATATGCAATATGCTGTATAGTATTCGTTTGATGTATGGTTCACACCCGATCAAACCCCTGGCTAAACAAGATGAATATCATCCCCCGAATATACGGCCAGAATAGGGGGTATTCCATGTGCGCATCATAGTTTCAAGGATTTGTGACCTAGAGGTCCCAATTTCCTCACTTTATTTCTGTTCATAGGGAAAAATCCCAGGGCTTTACCAATGTGAAATGTTCCTTGTGAGTCATACATAAACAGAACTACTAACAGAATTTCATTCGGTCAACCATCCAACAAGACGGACATTCGTCTTGCTAGACAAGAATCAAAATAGGTATATTGGGATAGCTAGTCCCTCAACTCCAGAAATAAGTATGCACAAGTCCCTCACTGTGATTTCCAGATCACAATAACCTCGTAATATCCTTAAAAATCCAGCAGTATGGATTTACATGCAGAGGGTGTAGACCTATAGACCAAATCCATGGTCTTAAGGCACAAGAAGTGCAAGTGATAGAATGCACATTAACTAAGCATGCAATTAGTGTGTACAATATGTAATAAGCCTATCTAGCATGTTGGACATGTTAAAAACACATAAAAACAATCATATCAAAATATCATATTTCAACCAATATGAAAAACAGTCCAATTAAGGTATAAGTATTTGAAATATGTAAAATCAAGCATAACTAACATCAGAATTACCCTAATGAGATCAATATATACATGCTCACAAAATTATAATCAATTTGGATCAACTTGGCAGATTTCGGCGATCCTTGGGGTCGCCGGTGTGCTTTCGGTGTGTGCTCGGCGCGTTTGTTGGAGCGCCGAGTGGCACTGAGGGTTCCTTTATAAAATTTCTTGGTTTCAGGGTTTTGGTCTCAAAATTAGGCTCGGCGCATTCTTGGCTTGCCGAGAATTCCCTCAGTGTGTTTTCCAGGGACCTAAAAATCCTTCTGTTACGCTTGGTGTGCTCACGGCATGCCGAGTATTGGCTCGGTGTGAAATCCAGGGAGTCAAACATCATAAAAGGACGCTCGGCGCGTGCTCGGCTTGCCGAACTACAGGTTCTGGGCAGTTTTTCCAGAATTTTGATCTTTCTACAATGCAAATCGATTTTCTTCCTTAACCTTCCTTAGGAAAACATAAGTAAATAATTAGCAAGTAACTAGTTTTGAAAACTTTGAAAACTAATATAAATTTTGAAACTTTACTTTCTATTATTGAAAAACAAACTTGAAACTCTACTTAAACCATAAAACAAGTTAAATTCAAAAACTTACCTTGATGTTGCTGAGTTGGAGTAGAGAATTCACCTCTGTTCTTCTTCTTAGCTCCAAGGAATTATTGTGATTTTCGAAATTCACCAAGACCACTTATTTATATTAATTCAGCAAACTTCCTAGTTCTATTAGGATTAGAAGTTAAGTTTAATCCTGTCCCTCTATTGGGATGTATTAGTTTCTTAACAATTAGATCAATTTCCCAACTCTCCTAGTTCAGCTAAAACTCTAGTGTGTTTCTAAGTCCTATGTGATAAAAGAAGCTTCTATTAGTGGCCTTTAATCTAAGCCATTGATTGGAGGGTAAATCTCCTGCAAGATCTAAACCATTCATTATAACTTAAGAGGTTATGATTGTGTGTGTTGTACTTAGTTTCCTAATTGTACAACCCACCAATCACAATCAGTCAAAAGTCAAACGATATGATCACTTACCTAATTTTATAATTAATTACACACTAACTCCTATACTTATATTAATTACAATTTAGTCCTATATTTTGGTTGGGCTATTATAGTATACCAAGACATAACCGTGTCATGAACAAAGAGGGAACATCACAAATCTGCCCAAAGAAAGACCATACATCCGACGCAAGCTGACTCCCACCAAAAAGTTGGTCAAGCGAATCAGAGAGGGAACAAGTACAACAACAACACTTTGAGGCCAGACGAACACCCCTAGCTAGAATAGTTACCTACTCTAGTCATATATTTTTCTCAAAGTTTGTTGTTAGAAATTGATTTTCAAGATGAAGTGTAAACGCCCTTTTCAGCAAGTTTCCTTCTATTTATCATTACATAATAATAATAAATAGTTTTGTTCTTTATTTCATGGATGGAACACGTTTTCAAAATTACATTTCTGTTCATTGTTTTTACAAGTATGATATGTTTAGTAGAGAGAGAACTATGCTTCATTTGACATACTTGAGACTCAAGGTCATCAATTGATGTAGATAATCGGATACTATTTATAATGATATGATTCCTTGTTTTTTCAAGAATAAAAGGGTGGTTTTCCATATTTGGCCAAGTAACCCATATTAGTTCTATGTTTTGTGTACCCATGTTCTATCAAACTTGATGCATGGACCTTCACAGTTAAATCCAAGTTCATCCTGCATGTGAGCCTAAATACCAGTCGGACTGAAAGAAATAAGATCTGTAGAGTGTTCAATGTCTCTTGGCAAATAGATTTCAAACCATATATGGAGGTTCCTATTTTCTTGGGCCGATCTTTTAAGGTACAGTTTCTGGAGCTAATTGTGAAGGTCAAAATTGCCTGGCAGGATGGAAGGCCAAGATGTTCAACTAAGCAAGGTGGACCCTGCTCATCAATTCCTTCTCGGCCGATCAACCCCATGCATCTCATGTCCTGTTTTAAGTTACCTACATCTGTCCTTAACCAATTGGACAAGGATGCACATACCTTTTTATTTGCTAAACAGGGTTTTGATGGATCTCTTCATATGATCAACTAGGCTACTAGTTGCAAACCCAAAAGATCTGGAGGCCTGAATATTAACAACCTGGAAAAGTTTAATATTGCCCTTCTTCGCAAAAGGGCCTGGGACTTTTGAAAGATGAATCTACTTGCTGGATCAGGCAAATGAAGGTTAAGTACTTCAACGATTCCACATTTTTCGAAGCCTAACCCGGAATTACCATTCTTCCTGTTGGAAACAGTTGACTCGGATTGGAGACTACCTTCAACAGGGTCTTGTATGGAGGATAGCCAATGGTGATTCTATCTTTATTTTCTTGACAATTGGATCCTACATATAGAACCTGAATTGTATCTCCCTCGAATTCCTCCAGAGCTGGTCTATGCTGGAACACAACACTTCTGGAAAAATTGTGGCTGCCTATGGTGGTCTACCAAATCCGTGCGATCCCATCACCAATAGGCTGTAGAATGATAAGGTATATTGGCATCTCACATTAATAGGTAAATTTCTAGTGGCACCTCAGCATACAAGATTTCTAATCAAAATTATGATGTTCAGAATGAAATTGATAGTTTCTGGTTAGCACTATGGCATTGTGCCTAGAAGGTGAGATTTCTTATTTGGAAGGTAGTCCATAAGGCGATTATTACTCACGATCTGCCACACAGGTGCCTTGGAGTATCAAAAGAGAGATGTAGACTGTGTGGAGGTTCACTTGAAACAATTGAACACCTTTTTCTAGAATGATTATTTTATCGAGCATGTTGGTTTGGTGCATTTGGAATATGCATTGACGCAATGAATATTTCCCCTTTCAAAGAGTGTTAGAAGAAAATTGTAGAATCCACATCCACTGGACTTGATATGGCCAGCTGTGTGAACCTGTTTGGTGCAGTTGGCTCACAAGAAATAAAGTGATATTTGAGGGGATCAAACAGTGGAACTCTCCAACTATCTTATTTGTGTCTTTACAACAAGTTTGGGGCTGGAGCAAGATAAAGGATCAGAGAGAAAAGACACAATTCCTAGCGCTCTCATGGTTTAAAATATCGTGCTGTATTGGTCGATAGACTCGATACCTCACGATACACAACATTAAGATATGATACGTATCTTTTTACACGGTATCGGTTGATACAGTCTTGATACACTCTATAGTATTAAAAAAAGAGACTAAAAAAAGAAAGAAAGATCAGAAAAAGGAAAAAAGCACAAATAAAAACCCTTAAATTTTACTAACCTAATTTCAAAAAAGGAAAAAGAAAACAAAATAGAGAGGGAGGGAGGGAGGGAGGGAGAGAGAGAGGTTTGGATGGCCTAATATTCTTATTCTCCTTTCATTTTCTCCTTTTGTTCTCTGAAGACTGTTGAATAAGAAGGTTTTTGTTTGAAGTATACATTTATAGGTAATAAAATTGTTCATTTTTGTTCTAATATATTCCTAATTGATTTTGAGTTCGTTTGTTGATGTTTGAAAGTATGCTTATTTGTCTTAAAACTATTTACATTTTTGTTACTTATAGTTAATTCAATTCACTAGAAATTCATGGTTTTCTGCGTTTTGTTAGTTCATCTAATACAGTATACCTTTCCTTTACATTTAATCAAGTTTTTAAAGTTTTCATGTGTCTGTGTGCATACTGGTTTGTTTTCATGTCAATATATATTATGTGTGCGGGTGTATCATATAAAAAATATGTTAATTTATCATATTTTTAGCTTATCTTTGAATTTAATGGGTCTTGTTTAAAGTATTCACCATTTTCTATGCCTATCCACTGTATCTTTGATTTTTACAGCATATCCATGTGTATCCGTTACGTATCCTGATGCGTATCTGTTTTTGGGCAGCTCTATACGCTTATTCGATACAATATTTTGAACCACGAGTGCACTGGAAATACAAACCTTACGCTTTCATAAAATGCAACTTTGACAGAGCTGGGCGAGGATGTCAATGGAAGTGCAATTTCACACACAGGAATTTTTTAGAAGACTGGAGGAGTGATGGAAGTGCCAAGGGAGGATGGAGAATGATGTTACTTCTCTTTGTGTTATGTCCTACGACCGTGTCTTGTTAGTATAAATTTCACTTTAGTTGAAATTATAAAAAAAAAAAAAAAAAACACTTTAGTTGAGCTTGCATTCTTGGATGGAGAGGCTGTAGGGTTAGATGGTTTCTCTTTGGCCTTATATAAGCTACGTTATGCTGTCATCAAAGAGGATCACGTAGTGCTTTTTGGAGAATATCATGTGGGTGGGTGTGGGTTTTATTGCTAATTCTATCTCTCTTACATCCAAAATATGTAATTTCAAGGATCATAGATACATCAGGATGTTGGGAAAGGGGGTAGCCAATGATCTAGGTCATATGCTCAAAGTGGTTGTAAAATTGTTGATTAGGGTCTATCACGAGATAATACGTTTTGGATGCTATTCTTGTTGCAAGTGAAAAATGCAAATTCAAATTCAAGACCAAGTCCTTGTTGTGCACTTGCAAATTCAAGACCATATGCTTCCTGGTTTAGTAAGGAATTTAATAAAATAGCAAGAAGGGACATGCGACGATGATTGAGGAAAGCGACGACCAGCGACAACGATGATTGAGGAAAGTGACGATCAGCAACAACGATGACCAGCGACGACAAGCGACGGCCAGCGACGACGACCAGCAACAAGTTACCAACGACCAGCTATCAACGACCAACGTCCAGCGACCAGCGACGACGCTGCGAGAAAGAATCCCGGTAGCAGAAGAGAAGCTCTTGAACTTTCGATCGTTGATCTTTTCAAGGCAGGGTACAGTAAAGAGGACATTGGGGAAGTACTGAAAGTGATGAAGCTTGATCGTATGCCAGTGTGCTAGCAGATAACAGCAATCGACCTGAAGAAAGGAGGAGTAATGGCGTTTGTCGAAGAAATTTCAGAATCGAAAGAAAAGACTTTTCGTTTGAAGGATATTGTAATAACCATGAGAAGAAATGGTTGAGGATTACGGAGAGGAGTGGTCCAGTTGGGTTGTGATGCAAGGTGAAATAGAATGGTTTGTTAAAAAAATGGAGGGCATAAACCAGAAAGTTGGAGTAGGGGGTTTCATGGGTTCGTCAAGAGTCGCCGGAAGAGTGCTAATTCTGGAGAAACGGAAAAACAATTGAGGCGAATTTCTCAAACTTACATTAATCAGGAATGAGGCTAGACATGGGATGATTTTCTTGCCAAAAGAGAATATGCACAAGGGGTGGAAGTATGCTGCAGATTCTTATGTCGAAGTGCTGAAAAATAATAATGGCAAAGTTCAGAATATCATTGAAATCAATAAGGAACAGAGAATCAAGAAGTTTCAGTCCTTTGAGGCTATAATCAGAAGTAACAGAGTTTCTGGAGGGGTATCCAACCTAGGATGGAGTCCGGTGGTTGCAGTCCAGTGGTTGCTTCTTGCCCATCATCCGTCTGGTGGGCTTTTGCGATCAGCGTTGTAACAAGTTGGCCTTGCATTGACTGGTACAAAGTAAAGGAAAAAATTGCCTCGGAATGTGTAGGCTTGGAACTAGGGGAGATAATTTTGGTTAACCAGAATAGAGCTACTTTGTTTACAAAATCAGAGGTTGATGTTGATGGTGTTGCACAATTAGGGCATATTATGTTGGACAGCCGAATGAAGATCCTAAGTCACCAAAATGCCGAGCAGGTGCGGGAGCGAAAGCGGGAGCGAGAGCGTCAAACTTGAAAATAACTTGTGATTCAGAGCATCTGTATATATATATACATACAAACTATACTTAATGTATCAAGACATTTTAATTTCTATTTTTATGCTGAACCATATATATGAGAAAGGACATAATACATAAAATATCTCAATTTAACTTTCTATTAATCTAATTTAATCTTTTTTTTAGAATAAAACTCGTTTATTTTTATACTTTTATAAAAAACCCCAAAAACTTATAAGAAAAACTCCATTTTTAAATCTTTTTTTAGAATAAAACTCATATATTTTTATATTTTTATAAAACCCCACAAAAAATTACAAGATACCCACGTTTTTTAACATTTTTTTCAGAATAAAATATATTTTTATAAAACCCCCTAAAACTTTACAAAAAACCCCACGTTTCTTTGATTTTACTCTAATCTGCAGATTTGAACAATCCTCCAATGCCTAGTGAACCAGGGCACTGGGCAACTCTGAAGAATGTTATAGAATGAAGCTTAAGCTTACTCCAAAAGATTTGTCAGACTAGAAAAAGGAAGCGATGAATAGAGCGAACGGAGTCGCTCGGAGATCTTGCACTATCACTGGCAAGACCATCAACTTTGAAGGGTATTGGAACAACAACAAGAAATGGTTGAGAATCATGGAGAGGTGTGGCGTTCTCTCAAGTTGGTTGATCTTGCAAGGAGAAGAGGTCGAATGGATTTTACGAAAGATGGAAAGGCTAGGTACCAGAGGTGATGAAGGTGAGTTCTTGGGATCATCCAGGGTGTCTGGGAGGGTTCTGATGTTGGAATGCTTGAAGAACAGAAGGGGCTCTGCAATTAAGATCACTTCTATTGTAAATGAAACAAGACGCAAGATGCTTTTTCTTCCCAAAAACAACCAGGACTTAGGTTAGGATTACATTAGGGATTTGATTAATGCGGTTTTCCAGCGGTGTGCATATTCATTCTGAAGTGCCTGCTACTTCTTCGCGGACGTTTGTTGCCAGCCTCAAAGTGGTGGTTGAGACGAACGATACGACTGGTAATATTCATAATCTTGGTTGGTCTGCTATGGTTTCGGTTTGCCCTTCATCCACTAGTTGAGCCGTGGCAATTTTGATTATTTCCAAAGTGCCGTTCCACGATTGGTACAAGGTTTGGGATATTATCTTGTCTTTGTGTCTTGGGTTGGAAATTGGTAATGTTTTCTCAGTTAATCTTTACAGAGCGGTAATTTTCTATATGTCTGAGATATATGCTAGGTCAATCGCCCTTCTTAAAGTCATCAAGTTGGATAATAACTTGGACATTCTTGTGGATCGTTGTCCTCTGAGTGATGGAGCTAAGGTCGGTCCAGCGGATCGTTTCGGAGCTTGGTTTGTAGTGGAGGGAGTGTCGTTGAATCTCATGGCGATGCAGACCTTCAAGTTGATCGGTGATTACTGTGGAGGTCTCATTGACATCGGTGGTTTTGAAGTCTTGGAAGATGGTTTGGGCAAGGTGGAGCTGAGGGTCAAAGAGACTTTGTTCCGCAGAATACCGAGGATAATGGTGCTGTGGGATTGATCGCAATGCTTTGAAGTATACCTTTCCTTCCCTTCTTGCTATTTGCTGAGCTCTGGTATCCTCGCAGGCTTTGGGCGTCAGGAGGTTGAAGATGACCCTGTTTTGATGACTCGGCCACTGCCACTGACACATGTTGTGACTGGGTTGGAGTGCAGAGCAGGTTTGGCTTTAGAAGGGGGGACAGGTTCAGCAGGTGGGCCCCCTGGGCAGGATGTTGTTGGGGGCAACTCTATCTCAAATTCAAATTTCGCTCCCTTGCCCTTGCCCTTGGTCCTTGAGGGTTTGTCTTCATCAGGCCCGAGCTTGGTGGAGGGCTAGGCTTTGATTCTTTGGCTCCCACGCCTAATGAGCTTTCGAGGGAGGTTAGTACCAGTCCGAGGCCCATCGTAAAGGCTGGTGTAGTGGTTAGTGATGGGCCTCGGGCCCGAACAAGGCCTGAGTCTAGTAGCCCTATTAGGAGATCTATTTCCAGGGTAAGAGGACGATTCCATTCTCGGTGGTCGTCTCGAGACTCGTAGAGCAGAAGAAGAGGTGATTGGATGTCGGCGACTAGGTGAGAAATAGCGGAGTTGATGTCGGAACAGATGAGTTCACTGGTGGAAAAGGAAACGAGGAAAGTTTTTCTTAACCTCAGGGGGGAGTTTTCTGCATTATCCTTGGATGATGGTGGTGGCCTTAAGAGTTTGGAGTCATGCTCAAGAAGCATGGTTCAAAATATCGTATCGAGGTAGTGTATCGATCAACTCGAAAATGGATACGTATCGAGTATTGTATCGGATACGTTGTAAAAGTCGTAGATACAGTGGATGCACAAGAAAAATGAAGGATACATAAAACAAGATCCACTTTTATTCAAAGATAAGGTAAATATATGATAAATTAACATGTTTTTGATATGATACACCCACACATATAATATATATTAACATGA